>ML340411.1:527-101518 GCA_005239505.1 Nicotiana paniculata
GTATTGCATTGATGTGATCCATATTATTATAAACCTAGGATACCTTTTATATGCTTAGATTGTAATCTTTTCAAAAGCTAATCTTCTTTACTATTTTCAAACATCTGTATACTTAAGACTTAAATCCCCTCTTATTTGAGCCTTTACTTGTCATTTGCTAATTGTACAAATTCACAAAACCATTTGGCCGGGAACCACACTTGTGGATCCTGAGGGGTGCCTAACACCTTCCCCTTAGGATAATTTCAANTTGTCATTTGCTAATTGTACAAATTCACAGAAAACCATTTGGCTGGGAACCACACTTGTGGATCCTGAGGGGTGCCTAACCCAATTTATGATTAGCAACATAGTTGTAGTTGAACCCCTTAGGTTCCCTAACGCACCGTTAAAATCGTTAGGTGGCGACTCTTCAAAATATGCAAACCCCTTTCCCAAAAGGAACGAGTTGTATCAACCAATGTCATAAACCCCATTCAATTGGCCCCAAAAGGAGCGCTTAGGGAAGAAGGGGGCGCGACAGTATGGCGACTCTGCTGGGGATATCTAGGCTTTTATCATTTCAAATTATTTCGTGAATTTGTGCCTTTATTTTTTACCTGCACCCTTTCCTATTCCCTTTACATGCAATTAATTGTTTACTTCAGGTATTTACTTTTCTTCAAAGGCGAAACTGACATGTCTCTTTGTTTTCTTTTGTAACTGCTTTAAATCATTACTGATGTTTTTACCGCTTTCTTTAACGTGCAAATACGTGACAACTTGTTTTAATACTTATTATTGCATAATCATGCTCAACATTCATACTCCACTCGTGCCAAACAAAATACTATAGAAATGCTTGATGAGTGGTTGCGCTCTTCCTATATCATTACCCACTAAACTCGGAAAGGCTTATTTATGGTAAAACTAGTCGATCAGCGGCGCAATCGACGGTTCCGTGCCTTTTTCCCTTGAGTTGTCCACTCAAGGGTACCGGTCTAAAACTCCATCATGTTGCACTGTTGCATGCAGACCTAGTCAAGCTAAAGTGTCGTCCGCACGATAGCTTTTAATATATCCTTATCCAAAAGTCCATCGGGTTTCCCTAACCCCAAACGGACGCCCTCACGTTCTGTGCATTTATTTTGGAGAACTAAATGCTTCCTGTTAATTATTGATGATAAATAGTCGAGTCTGGTGGGGGTAAAGCCCTAACCTTATTTGCTTTGCAGAAAAATGAGACATGAAGTCCCCAGATTCGGCATGGTCTCCAATATCCACCCAAGATTGTTGAGTTGGTAGGAGGATCTGCACTCTAGTGACAAAGCTATCGTCAGGAAACACTTGGGTAACCTACCATATCTCCTGGAAATCCAACCTAACAAAATGATAATAGAGGCTGCTACCTTGTTCTGGGATCGTGAAAGGTCCGTGTTCCGCTTTGGGAACATCAAAATGAAGCCTTTGGTAGAAGAGATAAGAGGGTTGGCTAACCTAGTATGGGAAACTCCGGGGTTGTTGATGCCTGAGAACCACACAGGCAAAAGTTTCCTCAAAATAATGGGCCTGAAAAAGAACGCAGAATTGGAATGTTTGGAGGATTCGTACATTCCTTTTGACTACTTATACGAAAGGTATGGCTACCGCAAATCATACTGTACCTACCATGACGAGTTCGCTACCACCTCTCTGGGACACGTCCATCACCGAGTGTTCGTATTTATGGTTTGCTTTTTGGGTTTGATTGTGTTCCCGATGAAGAAGGAAAAGATCCATACCAGGATAGCCATGGTGACTAAGACCATAATGGAAGGGGTAGATGGGCAAGACTTCAGTATTGTGCCCATGATCGTTGCAGACATATATCGGGCCTTAGAAAGGTGTCAACAAGGAGCAAAGTAAATAGAAGGTTGCAATTTATTACTTCAACTCTGGCTCATGGAACATCTCCAAAGAGGCAAATGCCGACAAGACATTCACCGCAGAATGTGGGAGGACCACATCGCTTTCCATCACCCAAAGCGAATGAATTATATCCCCGACATGTTCGCTCAGCATGAAAATGTCGAGGGATGGGTTGAGCTTTTTGATAACTTGACTGAAGAGCAGGTTCAATGGATGTTTGAATGTTTCCCGACGAATGAGTTCATCATTCGATCCCGAGACGCATCATTTCTGATATTGATTGGTCTAAGGGGGACATACCCTTACGTCCCTCTTCGAGTTATGAGGTAAGTAAGAAAGAAGCAAGTCATCCCTAGGGTCGAGAAGATGAGCCATCTTCGAGCTGATTTTCAAAATAAATGACAGTCCTCACAAATGCCAAGCTCAGCACCTGTGGCACTGCAAGATTATACTTGAGAAAGACACCATCGAGCCAGACAGATATCATGCCAATTGTACCTCTTTCTATCTTGGTTGGTTAGAAGAGGATTTGGGTGGCCAGAGCAAATAGGGGTACGTCCGAGGTCACAGGGTTATAGATGAAAGGGTTGAGGCACAAGTCAAATACAACCAACTGCGCAAAAGGATCCGGGAATATGAAGATGACCATCACAAGATACATGAGTCCATAATAAACTGATTGAGGAATGGAAAGACATGGTTATCAATGCCAACAAGAGGCTGGGGTACTTGGAACGAGGTATAGTCGATCCGGAAGAAAAGTTCATCAAAAGAGTCGAAGATTGTCAGAAGGCTGAGGGAGCTGCAGGGGGATACCTAGTCAGAACCTACCTGTTGCTGGGACTTCGCGAGCTGGGAAAACTATACAAGGAAAGAAAGAATGCCGAGTCTAGGGAAGGTCCTTCTGGGACCAAGTAGATAGGAGTGTCTTTATTTTTCTATCAATGTAATAAGGCCAATTGCCATTAGTGACTTTTATTTTTCGTCTATCGTTTTGGGATTTTGTCTATTTTTTCTTATCAATAAAATGAGGAATTTAGCATTTTAAGTTCTCCAAATCAATTTGTCGCTAGGCCTACCTCGGGCACAAAGAGGTTCCCAACTTAGGACGCGCTTTACATTTCCGCATTATGTGTTTAAATACCGCAATATTCTTTTCATAATCCTCACTGACTTGGTTACCTTTTGTTTTTATTTATTTTTCTTACTGCCCTCCCCAAAGGTTAGTTCGTGCATTCTGGCATCATCAGCCTATCGCACAAGATCCAAGGGCCCTCCACCTACTCCTCCTCCTAGTCCTCCTAAGGGCAAAGACAAAGGCAAAAGTAAGATGGAAGAGTCCAGCGGCACCAGAAAGGAGAATATGATTGAACGGGTAGAGTCCACTGATGGCCGAGGTATTCAGGTTCTGCATGAAAACATGTCGCCGCTTGAATAGAAATTGCTAAAGTTTCAGGAAGAACTCGATCAAGTCCGGAATCTGGCCAACTTGTCATTTTCCCTCAACGTCCCCGACGTCAACCTCCCAAATGCTAAAAACTCCGCACCTACACAAAATATCCCAAGACAGCAAAATCATCCCGCACCTCACCATCACGTCACTCCCCCAAAGAACCAAACTCAACCGACGCAATGCAATGCTTGCCACACCTCAAATAACACTCCACTACTCATCCCAGAACCTCAAAACCCCCACAAAGGACCATTTCTACACCTATAACAATCCCATCTATGTGGAAACCGTGACCCACTCCACTCCTCCTATCTCACAGGCATCCGAGTCTGACGGAAAAGACTTACTTATCAGGAACCTGGCCGAGGAGCTTAAGAAATTGACCAGCCGAGTCCAGGGTGTTGAAGGAACCAAAGGAATTGAAGGATTAAATTATAAAGACCTTTCTATCCAACCTGATGTCGAACTGCCCGAGGGGTACAAACCTCCGAAGTTCGAAATGTTTGACGGTACTGGTGATCCGAGAGTCCATCTGAGGACCTATTGCGACAGATTGGTTGGTGTTGGGAAGGATGAAAGAATCCGCATGAAGATTTTGATGAGGAGTTTGAAGGGAAACGCACTATCTTGGTACATCAGCCAAGACCCCAAGAAATGGTCAAACTGGGTAAGCATGGCGTCTGATTTTATGGACAAGTTTAGATTCAACACAAAGAACGCACCAGATATGTTCTACATTCAAAATTTGAAGAAGAGACCCACAGAAACCTTTCGCGAGTATGCTACTCGCTGGAGGTCCGAAGCCGCTAAAGTCAGACCTGCTCTAGAGGAAGAGCAGATGAACAAGTTCTTTGTTCGGGCTCAGGACCCGCAGTATTATGAACGGTTAATTATGGTTAAAGGCCATAAGTTCTCCGACATCATCAAATTGGGTGAGCTGATTGAAGAAGGTATTAAAAGCGGTATGGTTACAAATTTTGATGCCTTGTAAGCCACTAACAAGGCTTTACAGTCCGGTGGTGTGTCTAAGAAGAGAGACGTGGGAGCCGTAATGATTGCACAAAGAGCCAAGTCCCCACTCAAATACCAAACTTATCCAACACCTCCACTCACATACCAGCCAACCCTGAACTATCAAGCACCACCTTCCTACCAAGCACCCTCACCGAACTACCACGCTCCACCGCCCACATATCAACCTGCTTCGTCCAGGTACTCACAACCTACTCCCGTTTACCACACGTATAATTCCTAGCCATCCCATTACCAATCACCCCCTGCACGCCAAAACTTCCCTAGACCTCGTCCTAATTTTGATCGCCTTCTAAGGCAATACACCGCCATAGCCGAGCCCATTGACCAGCTGTATGAGAAGCTCAAAGTTGCTGGTTATGTCACACCTATCCCTGCTGCCACCCCTGAGAACCCTTCTCAGTCGGTTAACCTAAACAAATCATGTGCATACTATTACGGCATGAAAGGACACACCGTCGAAGAATGCCGCTCTGTTAAGGACAAAATACAGGCTCTCATTGACAACAAGATTATTGTGGCAAAAGACCCCGCTCCAAACGTCCGCGACAATCCTTTGTTGGACCATAAGGGTAGATGTATCCATATGATTGAAATAGAAGATGATTGGGATCTCGAGGGATCAATCGGGTTGATCGCAGAAGGCGATGACCCAAAGAAACCTAAAGTCACTCTCAAACCTATCATGGTCAAGATTCAACCATCTGAGGACGCTGAGGTGAATATGTCTATACCACTTGAGTTTGAAGCAGCGCCACCTGCAAAGTCACTAGTGCCAATTGAAGTTGAGTTTGTACCTCCGGTAAATGCACCGGCACCATTCGAGGTTGCAGTCTTGCCACCCCTAACACACATTCCGTTTGAAGTAAGGATGGCCGCACCAATTCCGGTGGAAATGTCAACCATGCCACCCTTCTATTCAAATGCTATCCCTTGGGACTACATAGACGAGGCGAGAAGGAAAGGCAAGGTCAGGTCTGAGGAAGCTGTCGCAGCACAGGGTATGACGAGAACTGGTAGGGTCTACACCCCTGAGCATCTGGCCGAGTCAAGCAAGCAGGCTGCCAACCGGCCTCCCCTTATCAAAAAAGGTCCCGATGACCTTTGGAGAAAGGTACAGGCTAAGGAATATTCAGACATCGACCATCTGAACAAGGCACCGGCACAGATATCCATCCTCTCTTTGCTACAGAATTCTAAAACGTACAGAAATGCTTTGTTGGAAGTGTTGAGTGAAGCATATATGCCAAACAACATCACTAGCGGGGAAATGGCCAATATGGTAGGCCAGGTACTGGAGAGTCATAAAATCACTTTTCATGAGGACGAGATACCACCTGAAGGATTGGGGCACAACAAATCGTTGCACATCACCGTGCAATGCGAAGATCATTTCATCACAAGGATCTTGATAGATGGAGGTTCCAGTCTTAAAATCTGTCTGTTGATAACACTCAAGAAATTGGGTAAAGGGCTACATGAGATAAGTTATGGAGTGATCAATGTGAAAGCCTTCGACGGTTCTCAGAGGTCCACCATGGGGGAGATCATTCTATGTCTGCAGATGGGATCGACTTGGTTCGAAGTAGATTTCCAGGTGATAGATGTGCCAGCATCCTCCAACCTATTGTTGGGAAGACCCTGGATTCATGTTGTTGGGGCCGTAGTGTCAACGCTACATCAGGAGGTAAAGTTTGAGTGGAACCACCAAGAGGTGATTATTCATGGTGATGGTAGCAACCCCATTTATAGTCGTCAAACTATTTCGGTAATTGACAGAAAAAGGAAGATAGGCGGGGGAACTTACCACCACATTGAGCGGGTCAATGCTATCGACAAGAACAAGTGGTGGGATAGCAAGATTGAGAGCATCCTGAACTGGAGAGGATATGATCCAGGCAAAGGGTTCGGTAAGAACCTCCAAGGGATCACAAAGCCCATAAAACTCAAGAAACATGGTACCACTTTCGGTCTGGGGTATGAGTACACTTGGCAGGAAAACGACTGGTCGCCACCTTGGAACGGTCCCTATTACCCTTTGGAGCAGCCGATACCTCATCTTGAGCAGACTTTCAAGCAGGCCGACATTATTTACGGATCGGACGAAGAAGAAGCACTTGCAGCGAGGAGGAGTTTGTTCCTAGAGGACGAGGATATGGATTGTTGTGTTGTTCTCGAGGAGGAGAGTGAGGGAGGCCCTTCCGTACAGACTATATGCAAGGGGACATATCTCAAGAACTGGTCTATCAAGACAACCAAATCCCGACGAGCCTCGGGGTAGCAAGGCTAAAACAAGCATTATTTACTGTTTTATTTGCTAAATGATTTCCTTTTTCTGCATTTTTCAATTTATGCAATAAGATCTTCGATGTTCAAAACAGTTATTCAATCCATCAAAGCATCTTCTAAATTTCTCTTATGAATATGATATTCATTGCTATTGTCTTCTCTCTTTACTTTATTTATACAACATTACTACTACTTGTCTTGATGAACCGATGACTGTGACATGCAATGAGACAACGCAGCAAACGGACATTGATTCAGACGAAGACGACATACCTGACGAGATTGTCAAAGAAGTTGAGAACTTTGAGAACATACCTAAGTTCAACCTGGACGAAACTGAAGTTATCAACTTGGGAGATTCAGAAAACATCAAGAACATACTAAGGAAGATGATAGAAAGGCACAAGCAGTGGCATGAAAAGTTATCATTCGCTTTATAGGGATACCGCACCACTGTCGCACATCAACAGGGGCCACTCCCTATATGCTATTTTATGGTACAGAGGCTGTTATTCCTACCAAAGTGGAGATTCCATATCTAAGAATTATACAGGAAGCTGAGCTCAGCGATGCAGAGTGGGTAAGGAGCTGTTATGAGCAACTAGCCCTCATAGACGGGAAGAGAATGAATGCAGTATGGCATGGTCAACTATATCAGAACAGAATGGCCAGGGCCTTCAACAAGAAAATCAAGCCAAGACGGTTCACACCAGGGCAGCTGGTGTTAAAGAAAATCTTTCCGCATCAAGATGAAGCCAAGGGAAAGTTCTCTCCCAACTGGCAGGGTCCGTACATGGTTCATAGAATGCTGACAGGAGGAGCACTCATACTTGCAGAAATGGACGGAGAAGTTTGGCCGAAACCGATCAATTCAGATGCAGTCAAGCGCTACTATGTGTAATCTTTATGCTTTCTCAGTGATGTAAATTGAACTACACCTTACCTGATTCCCATTTAAGAGGGGATACGTAGGCAGCCCTATGGGTTCGATCACAGTTCAATAAAAATTTATTTTTCCCCGCAATTGGAAAATGGGGCAGAATTTTGAGGAGGACCCTCAAAATTCTGAAGCGAGTAGCATCCACAAGCATTCACCCAGCCAACTGGGGCAGAATTTTGAGGAGGACTCTCAAAATTCTGAACCAAGTTCAGCCAATCGCCGCGCGAGCAGCAGTCAGAGGCGTCCACCCAGCAAATTGGGGCAGAATTTTGAGGAGGACCCTCAAAATTCTGCAGCAGGAGAGGTTGCAATGTCTCGGGCCGTGTCATGTCGTTGGTTCATCTAAAACTATTTTAGATTATATATTATATCTTACAAAATCATGATTATTTATCTTTTCTGAAGCATCTTGTTTAGCGAACGCTACCCTAATGATACGGACGGTATCATCATGATCAAGCAAACGAGCCAAGTAGAGCCAGCAGGAATGCGAACTAACCTTTCCCATTTACAAAACTCACGATCTTTCTTTGGATGCAGGCACAAAACTGCAAAAGCCCGAAACATATTATCCGCTCAAAGGACAGACATCGTTCCTCAAACTCGTCATGCCAACATTTATTATCAGCACAAACTATGTTTCATTATCACAATGCTCCACCGCAATTTAACACCAACTAAGAATTTCTGTTGTCCTTCCTTAATCTTGCATAAGGCTACCTTTCTACCTTCCGAGGTTAAACGTTACCTCCATCTGCATTCGTATCTTGCATAAGGCTACCTTTCTTCCTTTCGAGGTTAAATGCTATCTCCATCTGCATTCGCATCTTGCATAAGGCTATCTCTCTGCCTTCCGAGGTTAAACGCTACCTCCATCTGCATTCGCATCTTGCACAAAGCTACCTTTCTGCCTTCCGAGGTTAAAAGCTACCTCCATATGCATTCGCATCTTGCATAAGGCTACCTTTCTGCCTTCACATGTTAAACGCTACCTCCATCTGCATTCGCATCTTACATAAGGCTACCTTTCTGCCTTCCGAGGTTAAACGCTACCTCCATCTGCATTCGCATCTTGCATAAGGCTACCTTTATGCCTTCCGAGGTTAAACGCTACCTCCCATTTACTTCTCAAAAAAAAAAGCAACCAATGCCTCTAGCATTATTTACTACGCTTTCCTTTTGGGCTAAGCTCTGCCTCTTTAATTCGCAAGACTAAGCTCTGTCTTGTCAGCATCATACTATTGCATCTTCATGGGCTGAAATATCGCCAACTTATCCAAAGGCGTCATCGTTCGGAGGCACCATCTTCATGGCCCGAGAACACCATGTCATGGCCTGAGGATCTCTTTTATCAGTTTGCATATGATTATTCAAAGGCATCATGGTTCAGAGGCATCATCTTCATGGCCTGCGAATCCTGCATCAAGCAATTCATGACCCAGGACATCATGGTCTAAAGACGTCATCCTTAACCGTCCAAAGACATCATTCATGGTCCGACGGGAATTTGCATCATATTTAAATTACGCACTATATATGCTTGTATTGCTTATTTGCAGGTAATCCGGCGAACAGCGACCATCCCGGCAGGAGCGGTCCCGCTCCAGTTCTATTAATTACCCCTCAAGCTATTAATTCAATCAGTCCTATATGTTGCGTCCGTCCTGATAAAACTTCATCACTATGCTTCGCCGATGACTCCTGAACTACATACAGCCTGATTCCTGTAAAATCAGGGATATGTAGGCAACTCAAAAACCATGGTATGGCCTAAACCTCTTCAAACCGCTTCGCTCGGTCAAAATTGACCATCATGTCTTTACCCGACAACTCTTCCATCCTTCCCGGGTAAAGAGGGGCAGTTGTTGATACACAATATTTTCTCAAACTATTTTAAAATTTGTATATATACCTTCAAACTCACTCTTTATAATAACTGGTATTTTTCCATAATTTTTCATATTTTTATTAAATTCTTTTCCAATTTATTCAATATTTTTATATTCAATAATTATTCATAAATTGTATTATAAATAATTAAAATATTTTCCAGCTCAACATATCATTTTTAATCCTATTATGATTTGATTATTTCACAAATTAATCAATTTGGCATTATTTGGCCATAATTACAATAATTTTGCAACCATGGCCTAATTGTACATTTTATACCATTTAAATCAATAATTATTTGTTTTATATTTCTATATTAATTAATTACCTTAATTCCACCTATTTAAGCTTAATTTAATTTTATGAAATTATTAGTTATTTCTATTAATTATTTATCTATTTAATCGGCTATTTAACAATTAGCCCCTTCCTATTTAAATTATAGCCAAATTTTAATTCAATTTCAGCCTATTGAAACCAGCCCAATTACATAACCCAATACCCAAGACCAAGCCCTATCTTACCCGACCCAATTCCCCAATGCAATCTGAGCCGTTGATTATTATAAATCAACGGCCCAGATCTCCCCTTCCTAATTTAACCCCTAATGACTACCCCCCCCCCATTCATTTCCCCGATTCCCATTCTCTATCTCCCTCTCTCTGTCTCTGGTTCTCTCTAGAACCTTCCACATTCCATCTTCTTCGGCCATCTCTCTCGCCGGAAATCATGACCTCTCATCACTCATGTCCTATATCTCACCCCATGCTGGTTTGACACTGCCCTAATGCCCTCAAGTGAACTTGGAGCGGTTACACTCCTACCTATGGTCCTTCATACCATCTTCTGGCTACCCATGGCAGTCCGAGTAAGGTTCTTACACTTTCTGGTGGAAACCGGTAAAACCTTGAGCTTTTCTCTCCTCTTTGGGTTCTCTCTTCGAAACCCTAACTTCTAAAACCTCAGATCTTTCTAGATTTGTAAAAGATCTATACATATTTCAAGTCGTTTTGGTGTTTTCTTTAAGGGTTTTCCATTTTTCATAAAACGATTTTTGTTTTCCAACTAGGGTTTCTAAAAAACCTTTCTGCAAAAAACGATTTCTTCAAGTTTAAGGGTTCTTCTGAGATTCTTCTCGTATTTTTAAATGGTTTCTGTTAAAATCTCTTTTTCATAGTTTATTATGTTAAAACTTCAGTTTTAACACTGTATTATAATCTTAGGTTTGCCTTTATTGATCTACTCTTTTGATTTGTATATGTGTCTGTCTCTTACGAATACGTCCTGAGTTTTCTATGATTTTAATCCTATTTTTGCTCACTAGGGTTCTTGATTTTGGATTCTTCTTCTTATGCTGTAGTTGCTCTGTTTAATCCCTCTAGTTGTTATGGTTTTGTTTAGATGAATCTCTAATCCTATGTGATTTCTTGATGCTACGGTCATTAGGGTTTCTACCTTTTTGATTCTCCATGTTATATCATGTTCGTTTGTTAATCCCTTTAATCATTTACTGTGTGCTAGTATTGAATACCTGATTCTATGTGATTTATACTTGAATCTCTGGTTTTCCTGTCCTATTGTGTGTTTACTTCGTGTACTCACAAGAATCAACATTACTCCTGTTCAAACCCCTAATTTCCTGTAACGGAACCTCTCATTGATCTTTTGTAATGATTTCCTTACTGATTTACAACCTTTAAATTATTTCCTTGCCTTATTTTGGTCAACTATGCTGTCACACGGAGTCTTATATTATTTCCTTAATAGAAATATTCTGAACCTAGCCTCAATTGCATGTCCCATACTTGTACTATGCTAAGTTATTTCCTTATATGCTATATGCAGTCACATAAGGGAACTTTCCTTATTTGTTATTTGCCTACTAACCGTTTGAACTTAACCCCTTCAATTAAGGGATACCTATACTGATTTTGCATTGATTGATACTCAGTCCCTTAATTAAGGGTTAACTTTGATTCCTACCTTATTTACCATCAGTTTTCAAACTATATATATACACTACTCTTTCATTAAGAAAAACAGAACAACTAATATGTTCAACTCTCTCTCACACAACTAAAGCTTACTCTCTCTCTTATGTGCTACTTGCTCTTGTTCTAAGTTAGCCGGCTGCAAGCCAAGGCTAACTATTGTGCATCTCTTACTTCCTACTTTGTGTTTCTGCTTTCTTCACTCCACTGGTATGTTCTAATTCAGATTTCAGTCCTCAAACCAACATGTTTCTATTACTGTTGCAATTTATTTTGTTTCTAATCTGCTTCTATTTACTATTCTGTTGTTCAACATGTAACTAAGATCCTGAATCCCCTCTACCTGTTAAGTTATGCTTTACTTGTCAATGACCAGCATGTTTCTGTATACTTAGCACCTGCTTCTTATGTGAATCCCCATGCCTATGAGTGGTACATTAGTTTGATCATGTTCTTAGTTGTTTGGTATTGATATGTTAATCTAATATGGTACTTTACTGTACCCTTGATCCTCTTAACCCTTAGGAGCTTCTGATTGCATGCCTATATGTGTTTCTGCCTGCTACATGCTTATCCTTACTTGCTCCGTATTTGTCCCTCAAATCCCATTACCCCTGCTTGTGATTGTTGGACTATTCATGGTCCTTTGTGTGATGTTGAACTTGGTGTTCCTGCCCTTTTGGTGGTTAAACTTCTTTGTTATAAAACTATTCCAATCAAGTTTCCCTCTTCAAAATTGTTTTCTCACTTACCCTTTTCAAAACTATGTCAAGCACTCTCACATATACTCTTAGAAGTCTAGGTTCTGCCCCCTCTGTGTGAGCATTACCTTGGGACCCTTTAGCTCCCTCTGAACTTTGACACACCGAGGCTGGCCATTCCACACTGCACTTACTCTATTTTGGCTATGAAATCTGGGAGTGAGCACTGCCCAGGAGCCCTTGAGGTCCTTAGTGAACTCTGACACACCCGGATTATGAGAAAGGCTGTGAAATAATACTTGGCATTGAGGACCTGGAGAATTGATCCCATTATGAAGGCTCCCTATAGTTAACTTCTCATTTTATTATTTTTAGTTCCTACTCAATGGTCTGTAATAATAAATTGTAAACAACTCTGGGGTCGGATAGTGAAAATGAATGGGTGATATGCATGTTGTAGTATAATTAAGGGTAGAGACCATGTTTTTAGGTTTATTTTCTCTATGCGCAATAGCAGCTATGTTTAGGTACAACATGCCATGCATTAGATATCATGCTACTTAGGCTCATATATACTATTTTCCTTTCAGCATGTCATCATTCATTGCCCTCACTTAGAGATCCTGCCTATAGGACAAATAATCAAGTAAATTGCTATTATGTGATTCTGCTCATATAAACATGTTTTGAAACTTCATTAGAAGTCCGGTCCTAGGATAAATAATGTTAACTGCAATCATGTCTCACCATGCCTACGCACTTAGAGATCTTGTTCCTAGAAAACAACATTAAAAAAATATATCACCTATGTTATTCCTGAAACTGTGCATAATGCTGCGATTCTATGTGCATTTAGAAATCCTGTTTAAGTTATTATGCATCATGTTGCATTAGACATCATGCTATAGGATCGTACTCATTTAACTGCACTTAGTCTAAATACAAAAATCTAAAACAGTCTCATGTTCTAAACAATTGGTAATTAGTCCTTGCACATCTTCAACACCTAGAATTGCATGTTATCCTACATCTAGGCAAGCCTTAGGTAATCAACTTAAAAAATAAAATCAGAACTGTCTTTGTGATCATGTTTAACTGTCATCATGCTGAAAACCAGTAGGCAAGCCTGATTAAGACTTCCTCTCTGAGTTATGCAATAAATTTGTCTTTGTGTTATCACCTAGATACCATGCTTTGGGATTCTGAATTAATATGGACCATATTTGTGTATGAGACATGTTGTTTATATGTACAGCGTGTGGAGGAATACTTGAGCCTTTTTCTGCTTTCCATGCTTTCCCTTTATCTTCAGTCCTACTTGTTTTGTTATTTGTCGCCCTAGAATTTTTTCCTTTAAAACCTTAGGGTCTGCCTAGCACCTCCCTTTAGGATAGGAGTCCTAATTTCCTCTGTGACTGATAGGAAGGGATGGGTAACAACATGCATTAGAGGTCGAGACCAACACTCGATTTAGATGCTTTCACGGGGTGGGAAAGGGTAGAATATGGATATGATGACCGGTGTGTTAATACCACGTGTAGCCCCTTTTCGAGGAGTGATTACCGGGTGTTTCATTGATGTGGTCCATATTATTATAAACCTAGGATACCTTTTATATGTTTAGACTGTAATCTTTTCAAAAGCTAATCTTCTTTACTATTTTCAAACATCTGCATGCTTAAGACTTAAATCCCCTCTTATTTGAGCCTTTACTTGTCATTTGCTAATTGTACAAATTCACAGAAACCATTTGTCCGGGAACCACACTTGTGGATCCTAAGGGGTGCCTAACACCTTCCCCTTAGGAAAATTCAAGTCCTTACCCAATATCTGGTTAGCAACATAGTTGTAGTTGAACCCCTTAGGTGCCCTACGCACCGTTAAAATCGTTAGGTGGCGACTCTTCAAAATATGCAAACCCCTTTCCCAAAAGGAACGAGTTGTCTCAACCAATGTCATAAACTTTTTTCAACCGGCCCCGAAAGGAGCGCTTGGGGAAGAAGGGGGCGCGACAACAGTCAACCTCGAATACTAGGGGGCATCACCCTCGGACGTTATGTATTCCAGAAATGTACCTAGTATCAATGGGTCTCGATAGGAAGAATCTTTTAATGGGACAAACGGTCGAATGAACCATGCCCATATAGATTAGCCGCATCCCGATAACAAAACATGTATGCATGAATTATTCAAAGAAGCATTCTCTTTTCTCGAACATCTCATGTTTTGAAATAAATTTTCTACTATATGAGTCATGTACTTATGATTCTGACCTATTGTGCAAAATCTATTGTGCAAAACTAATACTTGTGAAAAATGGCTCAAGGTCCAAGTAAAAGCATACCTCGAACACTTGGGGACTGTACACTCGAGCTATTTAAGTTCGAAATCATAAGACCTCAAAGAGGCACCCCTTGATATATAGGCCAATTCCATCACACTCAAGGAGAAATATTTCGAACAAGTTCAAAATATCATCGGGAAACAAGTCCAAGAGACATACCCGAAGGCTACGACCATATTAAAGACTACGATCACATAAAAGTCTACCGACGAAATAATGCGGCTCGGAGACGTCCGACTTCCTCCATACACTAAAGGCCTTCAAATACTTTAAAAAACCGGTTAAATAAGGCTACCCTCGGCAAAGCAAATAAAAAAGGGCTTTGATAAAATCAGCCCTCAAATAATTTAAAGGCTTCGATAATACCAGCCTTCAAAAAAACCTCAAGAGGTATCAAATTATCTTAACACAAACGAGTTAAGAGAAAATAGGGTTCCGATTATTGGGCCCTCGAAAAACCCAATAGGTACAAAAAACACATGCTAAGGCATAAAGAAATTTTCACTAAGTCTTTTAGCTGAAAAGGGAAAAATGATAGCGGTTTTTAGAGACCGAACTGGCCCAACTTAAAGAGCCTTAGTACCGATCTAATATGCCTAAGGTCCAATACAATTAGAGCTCGAGACCTCGCTCTCACTCGATTCGAAGCCACGGGTTTGGTTATTTCGAGCTCAAACAAATGTTAACTATAACTCGAAGATTCACCTAAAGGGTATATAGCGGTGAGCTCGAAATACTTAACAGTCATTTGATGAAAACCTAAGGGCTCAGTTTATCCTAAAAAGATTCATTTGAACTCGGTTATTAAAGATAACTGATCGTTCAGTTCGATTGAGCCACCCCCGAGACACGGTCTCGAATGAGTTTTGAACTCGAGGACTTGCCTTCGTAAAATTGAGAAGCTTAAGGGTTTACTCCAACCACGAGTTGAACTGCAGTGCAATAAAAATTTTCAATAAAGCAAAACAAATATACGAAGGCATGAAAGAGAAATTTATGAAGGCGTCAAAAGGAAATTTTCTATTATACCAAAAAAACATTTACAAGGGGCCGGTCAAAGACTTACAACAGAAAAAATAAAAGAAGTTATAACCTAACTACGATCGGGGCTAGACCCCTCGAGACCGGTTTCATCCCGAGCAGCTTCTCCGGGGGCATCTTCTTCAGCAGCCTCATCTCCGTCTTCTCATTTTTTGGGCTCGCCTCAACTTCCCTCTGCTTCATCATCATCATCGGAAGAGGCGAACTGCCTGGCTTCGATTTCGAGCTCTTTGGCCCGAGCAATTTCCTCTAAGAGGTCAAAACCTCGAGCATGAGTCTCCTTGAGGGTTTCTCTCCGAGATTGGCACTTTGCCAAATCACTACGCCACTTCTCCCGATCGAAAGCCTTCCTTATCTGTGTTTGAACAGCTTCAGCATCAGCCCGGTACATGGCAATGGACTTGTCCTCCATGAACTTGGTCTTCTTTATCTCTGCCTTGGCCTCGGCTAGACCAAACTCGAGTTCTTCAACCCTCTTGGCCAGGGCCGGACTTTTCCCTCTAAGGCTTAGGAGTTGGGCCTCAGCCGAAGATAGTTTGGCCAAAGCAGCCTCCTTTTTCGCAGCAAGGCAATCCATTCTACCTTTCCACTGATCACAGTTTGCCTTGACCTGATCGACCTCTGCCTGGAGAAGCTCGATCTTCTCCACCTTATACTGTAGCTGAGATATTGAAGTATTAGATTCCACAGTCGAGTCGATTCTATACTCTATCAGAAGGGTGGTTACTTTCTTGTCTAACTCGGCCTCCTCTTCATGAGCCTTGGCCAGGTCCGCTTGAAGATCCTTTATGACCTCGTCCTTTTGGCCACAAAGTACTTTCAGGGCATTTTATCTCTTCCGAGACCTTCTGAAGTTTGGCTTCACACTGACTAAGGTCAGCTCAAAATTTGGCATAAGCCTACACGAAAGAAGAAAACACAAGTTAAATTTACGAAGGAAATAGAAATAACTGAAAAAGCAACTGGTGCTTACCTTGAAAAAAAGGCGATGGGATTTCGCCATGAATATCGAAGCATCAATAATATCACAGGCGTCATCGACCCCCATGAAGAAATCCCAAAAAGGATCACCCGCGCTAGAGCCTCCGCTGATCTCGGGGGTCTTCAGCCTTTGGGCTTCGATTATTGTCTCTTCAGAAAAAACCGACATTGGAGGAAGTTGACCTATTGTCATGGCCCCGAGCGACCTGCTCGGGGTGCTCTACTCGATCTTCTAAACTTTGGAACCAGCCCCACCTGGGTAGAAGTTGTTGATCGAGAAACCATCTCGACCTTAGGGGACCCGGGGTCCACCCCCCGAATTTTTTTTGAAGCCTACTCGATATGAGGCTTGGTAATAACAGGCGACAACTCGGAATATGAGGCGACCTTTCGACCTTTCTAGGGCGGGCTATCAACGCCGAAGTCTCTTCTTCTTCTTCCTCATCATGATCTCTCAACTTTTGGATCGTGTCCGCCGAGAGAGCAACTGTTTTTCTCCTCACCCTTCGAGGTTTGGGTTTGGAAGCCTCGGATTGCGAGGGATCATTTCTCTTATTATTCTTTTCCGGCCTCGAAGTCGGGGACTTAGCTTCTCCATCTTCACTCGAAGGTCTTAGAATGACATATTTGGCCAGGCCTACATGAAGAAAGATTAGCAATGAAGAAAACGTGTAATTGCCTCGGAATACGAAGGGGAGACCCTTTGTCACGCCCCAAACCTGGGGAGGCGTGGCTGGTAACCGGTGCCGCACTGGCCCGAGCGAACCACTCTGTAACTCATGATAATTCGACCAAAACTAGAACATACATAGGTCGAGTTATCTGAACTCATTCCTTTCGTAACTATCATGGGCCTACACAGCAACAACTTATAATGTACAACTGTAAGTGGGAAAACATGGTATAACTAAACCATTTTTTCTTAAAACATGAATACATATGGGCCTTCAAGGCCTCTGACATATTGTACAAAATGAACCTCTGTCTACAAAGCCTATAAGATTATTTGACATCAAATGGGACAGGGTACCGGTCTACCCATAAGTCTGTAGAAAACTTCTGACATAATGACTCATAGACTCGGCTGCACTCTGAATTAGGTGGAGCCTTACCAATCCTTTGATGAAGCCAATCTCGTCTACTATGAGGGCTCGTCAAACTTTTTATCTATTACTACATGCATGAATGCAACGTCCCCAACAAAAGGACATCAGTATGAATAATGTACTGAGTATGTAAGGCAGAACTGAAACATAAAAATAATTCAACATTAATTAAAGACATATAAGAATCAACCTGAATAGTGCCACCATATATGCATACTTATTATACTTACTTATATAATGCTTCTCTTTGAGACTATTTCTATTATCCATATCGTATGATGCATGACTTCCCAACTAATCAGTGGTAACTGCCCGACTAGACGTAGCGCAGTGGTAAATGCATGACTTCCCGACTTGCCATAGCTCGATGGTAAATGTATAACTGCCCAACCGGACGTAGCTCGATGGTATGCATGATTGCCCGACCGGCCGTAGCACGGTGGTAAATATATAACTACCCAACCGGCCGTAGCTCGGTGGTAAATGCATATGCATGAAGATGCATGTATTACTATATTATGAACATTAACATCTTTATCAAATACCTCAATAGAGACGTAGGAACATACTTAGACATGCTTGAATATCATTTTACATGAATGAATAACATAGACATCCTTAACTGCTAAGAGTAGAACCACTTATAAAATATCATTATGTTTACATATCGTTGCTTGGATCATGCAAAAAGAAAGAAGGGATAGCCTTAACATACCTGAGTCGATTCTCTTGACGATCCTCTAATACACATTAAATACGACAAAACATGGAACAAGTCGTATGAAAAGCTCGAAGCAATCACACTGCTATGCAAAGAAAATCTTAACCGAAACCTTTCCTTAAGAACTTAGCAACAACGTTTCCATTTGGAAAGTGAATTAACTTTAGTGCTTGAATTGTAAAGTTTCTATGTAAATCTTGGATTGTAAAGTTTCTGTGTAAAGCTTGAATTGCAAAGTTTCTACGTAATGTTGGTGCTTGAATTGTAAAGAATTTAAAATGAATCTCTTTCCTTAAATGACTAAGGTGGCTCACATTCAAGACTTTCCCACCTCTCTTACTCTTGCCAAATATATTAATGACTTAAGAGTCATCTTAAATTAAGAAGGGGGGCTGCCACGTTCTTTGCTTATCTTAAGGATTTAATTGATCACTATTATCTTATATAACTAATTAATCTCCCATTAATCAATAATCAACTAATTACTCACATAATTAAGAATTATTTCAAATTACTTAATATACTACTCACTTTTAATACACTTGACGTATCCTACTATCGTGGTCATGTGGTGCCTTATATAGCACTAGTCCATAAATACCGGGTATTATGGCTCGAACGGTATTTTATCCTAAATCGACAACCTTCAAAGAAACTTATTTTCTTTGATTCGTTTACCCTTTATCTTTCATGGCACTTACTTATCACTTGTTATAAATATCATAAGCACTTATAACCTCAAAGATTATCTTGTCCTCATCCTAAAGTACTACTATTATAATATTAAAATAATAAATCGTGGTACCATATAAAATCAATACATACACTATTATTTCGTTAAAACATCCATGTAAAAATACATATATATTCGCAACTTTTAATTTTGCTAATCTCGTATAAAGAGTACAAATTTTCGTACGCTTAATTTTAAAAATGGTAAAAACATAACCTTCTTTTATGACAAAATAACTTATATATTTTTTTTACAATAAAAAAAATCTTATTTATAAATTTTCTCATATTATGTGTATAATTTACCATATCAGAAAGTAGTAATAATGGTAACTATCCAAAATTATACTTATAAAACTTATGCAAAGATATACCACTTAAAAGAAAATACCACGCTAACATAATATCTAACGATATCAAGGTCGTAAACTTACAAGGTCTCATAATAATAGTGTCTTAAACTCTCTATAACCTCCTAATAGACATAATCCCTTCGAACTCATATGGATTACTACGACTCATCCTAATATTAAAGTACGGGATGTAACATCATTCCCCCCTTTAGAACATTCGTCCTCGAATGTTAACTTAGATATTTACAAAATTTTCACTAAGGTCTCCTCTGTAAATTAAACTAAAACTCAACCTCTATCTAAAGTCTCGACTATCTACAACCTTTTGCGGTTGAGTATCTCGTATCTTCTTCAACTTTACCTTACTTACCTTTCAATCTTGCATCGTATCTTTTGTTTCTTTCATAACCTCCCTTCAACATAGGTGGAAATTACTCCTTAAAGCGCTAGTGTGATACCTGCACCTCTTGTGCCTACAAAATCTGGCGAAGCCCTCATACTGACTTCTTACAACTCAACTCTATGGCACAATATGGAAACATAAGAAAGGAAACATTTACTAAATCCCATATCGTCTCTCAATTATAAATGTGGCACGTAACACACTCATAAATGAGACTCTTCTAGGCACGGATTTGTAAACTTCCTAGGACATGACCCGCTCTGATACCACTTTGTCACGCCCCAAACCTAGGGAGTCGTGGCAAGAACCCAGAGCCGCACTGGCCCAAGCGAACCACTCTGTAACTCATGATCATTCGACCAAAACTAGAACATACATAGGTCAAGTTTATTGAACTCATTCCTTTCATAACTATCATAGGCCCACATGGCCATAACTCATAATGTACAACTGTAAGTGGGAAAAATTAGTATCCCTGAACTATTTTTTATTAAAACATGAATACATATGGGCCTTCAAGGCCTCTGACATATTGTACAAAATGAACCTCTGTCTACAAAGCCTATAGATTATTTGACATCAAATGGGACAGGGTACCAGCCTACCCATAAGTCTGTAGAAAACTTTTGACATGATGACTCATAGACTCGGCTGCACTCTGAATTAGGTGAAGCCTTACCAATCCTTCGATGAAGCCAATCTCGTCTACTATGAGGGCTCGTCAAACTGTTTATCTATACCTACAGGCATGAATGCACCGTCCCCAACAAAAGGACATCAGTATGAATAATGTACTGAGTATGTAAGGTAGAACCGAAACATAACAATAAGTCAACATTAATTAAAGACATATAAGAATCAACCTGAATAGTTCCATTGTATATGCATACTTATTATACTTACTTATAATGAGTCTCTTTGAGACTATTTCTATTATCCATATCGTATGATGCATGATTGCTCAACTGATCAAAGGTAATTTCCCAACCGGCCATAACGCGGTGGTAAATGCATGACTGCCCGACCGACCGTAGTCGATGGTAAATGTATAACTGCCCAATCAGCCGTAGATCGGTGGTAAATGTATGACTGCCTGAGGGGCCTTAGCTCGGTGGTAAATGAAGATGCATGACTGCCCAACCGGCCGTAGCACGGTGGTATATATGTAACTGCCCAACCGGCCGTAGCTCGGTGGTAAATGCATATGCATGAAGATGCATGTATTACTATATTATGAATATTAACATCTTTATCAAATACCTCAATAGAGACTTAGGAACATACTTAGACATGCTTAAATATCATTTTACATGAATGAATAACATAGACATCCTTAACTGCTAAGAGTAGAACCACTTATGGAATATCATTACGTTTACGTAACGTTGCTTGGATCATTCCAAAAGAAAGAAGGGATAGCCTTAACATACCTGAGTCGATTCTCTTGACAATCCCCTAATACACGTTAGTTGCGACAAAACACGGAACAAGTTGTATGAAAAGCTCGAAGCAATCGCGTTGCTATGCAAAGAAAATCTTAATCGAAACCTTTCCATAAGAACTTAAAAACAATGTTTCTATTTGGAAAGTGAATTAACGTTGGTGCTTGAATTGTAAAGTTTCTATGTAAAGCTTGGATTGTAAAGTTTCTGTGTAAAGCTTGAATTGTAAAGTTTCTATGAAACGTTGGCGCTTGAATTGTAAAGAACTTAAAATGGATCTCTTTCCTTAAATGAGAAAGGTGACCCACATTCAAGACTTTCCCACCTCTCTTACTCTTTCCACATATATTAATGAATTAAGAGTCATCTTAAATTAAGAAGGGGGGCTGCCACATTTTTTGCTTATCTTAAGGATTTAATTAATTACTATTATCTTATTTAATTAATTAATCTTTCATTAACCAATAATCAACTAATTACCCACATAATTAAGAATTATTTCAAATCACTTAATATATTACTCACTTTTAATACACTTTACGTATCCTACTATCGTGGTCATAAGGTGCCTTGTATAACACTAGTCCATAAATACTGGGTATTATGGCTCGGGCCGTATTTTATCCTAAATCGACAACCTTCAAAGAAACTTATTTACTTTGATTCGTTTACCCTTTATCCTTCATGGCACTTACTGATCACTTGTTATAAATATCATAAGCACTTATAACCTCAAAGATAGTCTTGTGCTCATCCTTAAGTACTACTATTACAATATTAAAATAATAAATCATGGTACCATATGAAATCAATACATACACTATTATTTCGTTAAAACATCCATGTAAAAATAGATATATTTTCTCAACTTTTAATTTTGCTAATCTCGTATAAAGAGTACAATTTTCGTACGCTTAATTCTAAAAAGATAAAAACATAACCTTCTTTTGTGATAAAATAACTTATATTTTTTTTTACAATAAAAAAAAAATTATTTATAAACTTTCTCATATTATGTGTATAATTTGCCATATCCGAAAGTAGTAATAATAGTAACTATCCAAAATTATATTTATAAGACTTTTACTAAGATATTCCTTTTAATAGAAAATACCACACTAACATAATATCTAACGATATCAAGGTTGTAAACTTACAGGGTCTCATAATAATAATGTCTTAAACCCTCTATAACCTCCTAATAGAAATAATCCCTTCGAACTCATATGGATTACTACGACCCATCCTGTCACGACCCAAAATTTCCTCTGTTGGGTATCGTGATAGTACCTAATCAAAGACTAGGCGAGCCTAATATTCATGGAATAACAACAATAATAATAAAACCTAATATTATTTTTCTAAATTAAATAATTCTTTATACATTGCATATTCCCAAAATCCGGTAGTACAAGTCATAAGCTTTATAGAATTTACTACAACTTCTAATTACAACTGTTTGGAAGTAAGCAAAAACAGTGTAAATGCAAAATAGGAAGGTGACTCCGAAGCCTGTGAACGCGACGACAGGTTTACCTTGAGTCTCCTCGGCAAGAATCCACACAGCTACTAATGATCAATACCTGGATCTGCATAAAAATGTGCAGAAGAGTAGTATGAGCACACCACAGCTGTGCCCAGTAAGTATCAAGACTAACATCGGTAAAGTAGTGACGAGGACTAGTCAAGACACCCACTGGTCTAATAAACTAAATAAATATCAATATAGGAATAAAGGGGAAAACAATATACACATAAAGGATACACAATATAGCTAACAATACAGTGAATTCGATAAAGAAGGAAAACCAATAAGTATCAGCGGAAACCATGAAAAACCACAAAGATTGAATAGAACACAAACAAATCTGGAGTGTGAATATACAACACGAACAGGTAATGTCTCAACAACTTCAACCACTTCTACATCAAATTCGTAGTCATCTCTACGAGGTTCCGAACCTCGGACAAATCACCATTTATGGGTCCCAATACTCGAACCCTAACACTTGGCATCTTGCGCCTTCATTCGAGTGCTAACTGCACGGACGACTTATGTGCCGATTGGGTCATCTCCACCCATACGGTAAGTACAACAAGAATATCTATACTTGACAACAAAAAGGATCCCTAAATTCATTACTAGTACTTAACTAAGTGTATGCTTGTGCAGGTGTCCTAACATGATTCAACAACTCATAAGTATAAGGAAAGGAAAAGGCAACACGTACATTGTCATCTCACAAATTTCCACACGAATAAACTCACACCGTAAGTGTTCCAGTACACAATATCAACAACAAGGAAATGCCCCCAGGCCAACACAAGTATCACAAATAATCCCTGACATAGTCCACCTTGTCTTGCCATGTGTGCAATAGTAAAGTATATGCCCGCCTTGTTTCACCACACATGCATAAACATGTTCCCACCTTGTCTCGCCACATGTGCAACCCACATATATGTATCATGTCTTATCACGCTGCATGTGCAAAATCAATAGAAAATACGGCACGGCAGAAACCTCGTGCAAACCCCCATTTCAACAACCGCACGGCAGAAACCTCGTGCATCACAATAACCACAAAAGAACGGCAGAAACTTCGTGCATCACCACAATAATTGACAATAATACAAGATACGGTAGATATATCAATTCAAGAACCTTTGATCACAAGAAAAGCAAGGCTAGTTCACAAGGAATAAGCACAATAAAGAATACTAGGCATAATAAGGACAGCTCAACAAGGAAGAAAAATAGCATATAAGAGTCGCACCCAAATGCACGGTTCGACAACAAGAAAACTCACACGAATCTGCTAACTCTATATAAGGGCAAGTCAACTAAGATATAGAATATCTAAACTTCTTTTAAGGTTGAGCAGTTACGAGGATATTCAACAATTTCACTTAAGGACAAGCAGCAGGAAAATAATCATAACTTCAGTAAAGACCAAAAAAAATAACTAGGATGAGATGAAGATAATTACAATTTGAGACAAGCAGTTAAGAGGACCTAGCATGACAGTAAAAGGGGTAAATTCTTCAGATAAGTCAATTAGGAGTCAAATAGGCAAGAAGAGTAAATCCAAAATTAAGAAATTCTACATTTAAGCAAATAAAGATGAAACTAGAAATTAGGAAATTCAATCATGCCAAGGACGATTCGTACTCGGCGAATATAAGGACCTAAGATTCCTAAAGGGTCAACTTTCCATAAATAAGTTCGAGCACGCACTCGTCACCTCGCGTACACGGACTACAATCAACATAGAAGACTCAAATCCTAAGGGGTAATTCCCCCCCCCCCACAAGGTTAGGCAAGATATTTATCTCAACCGCTCAAATCAAACTTGAAATCACATTCTTGCCACGAGTATCCGACTTCCAATGGCCCAAATCTAATCAAATCAATAGCATCGTGTAAATAATACTACAAGCAACTAGTTAAACTAATAAATTCGAAGCTAAGACGCGAAGTAGGAAAATTGCCCAAAAATTACCCCGGGCCCACGTCTCGGAATAAGGTAAAATTTATAATTTATGAACGCCCGCTCAATTATGAGAACATTCGAACAAAAATCATCAAAAACCAACGTCGAAATCTCACTCAAATCTCGGATTTTCAATTGGGGAACTCTTTCTCCCATTTCCAAACTTTTACTCTCAAATTCTTTGATAATATGAGGAAAGCCACAATAGATTAATGAAATAAAACCAAATTCGAGTAAGAAATCGTTACCCACAAGATTCCTCTGAAAATTCGTCAATGGATCGCCTTCTCCCGAGCTCAAAATCAAAAATGAAGTGAAAATGAACAACCCTCGATTATGCCCCCTTTTCTGCCCAGCGATCCTCGCACATGTGGACATTTCTCGCACATGCGCATTCCGCACCTGCGGTCCAACCAGTCGCACCTGCGAAAAACACTAACTCCCACATCTTCGCACCTGCGCTTAAAGCCACGCACCTGCGGGCTCGCAGGTGCGGCCAGAACCTCGCACCTGCACCTCAAGCCTGGCTCCCCAAATTCCGCATCTGCGGGCTTCCCTACCGCGCCTGCGACTACCCATCCGCAGGTGCAGAAAAACACCAGAACTCCAAAAACCAGCAAGTCAGCAAACTCTAAATTCCTAAAACAAATCCGTTAACCACCCGAAACACACCTGAGGCCCCCTGAACCTTGACCAAACATACCAACCAATCCTATAACTCCATAAAAACTTAGTAAACCCTTCAAACCACATCACATAACATCAAAATCTCCAATTATGCATGGATTCAAGCCTAAGAACTTATGAAATTTCCAAAATCCACAATCGATGCCGAAACACATCAAAACTAGTTCGAATGACCTGAAATTTGACACACAGGTCAAAAATGACACTACGGACCTACAGCCAATTTCGTAATCCCATTCCGAGACCGATATTAAAATTTCACCTATCGGCCAAAATCGCCAAAATTCTAACTTTTGCCAATTCAAGCCTAAATCTACCACAGACCTTGAGAACACATTTCGGACGCGATCCTCAGCCTAAAATCACCATACGAAGATGCTGACATCATCCATAACTCGTTCCGGAGCCGTTTACATAAAAGTCAAATTCCGGTCAAAACTTCACTATTAAAGCTTCCAAAACAATAGTCCTTTTTCCAATTCGACTCTGAATCATCCGGTAACAGAATCCAACCATGCACGCAGGTCAATGTACACAATGCGAAGCTGTTCAAGACCTTATGCCACCGAACGGAGCTTAAATTCTCAAAATGACCAGTCGGGTCGTTACATTCTCCCTTTTTAAAACAAACCTTCATCCTCGAACGTGCCAAGATTCACCTCGAACTCATCCAATCACTGATTGCACACTTCCAACACACATCCGCGGTGATCCCACGTCACCTCAATCTACATAATCCTGACGACACCCTATCAACTGCTATTTAGCCTTTCTACTAACACCGATAAGCCTCAGACCTCAAATTCTCACCTTCTCTTCATTTCCACAAGACCCGATTCTAAATCTATATCTGGTATCAGCCTCAACCAACTGCATCAACTCATGCCTACCCCCAAAAGGTACGACCACACAACATGACGCACTTCACATAGGCCCTTGATAACATTTCTGATCACAATAGCTGCCCGAAATCAACTCAACACCGACAATTAGCCTCATATCCGATAGAACTATATTCCCAACCTCCATCATACTGATAATAATGCAAGAAACACAAAGACTTCATAACTTTGACACCCGAATCACCAAGCCACAACTAACACCACCGGGCACCCCCCCCTCCCCCCCCGCAAGATAAAACACAAGGAGCACTAAACGAAAATGACTGAATATGAAAGGAGGAACACATAAGGGAACTATCAAACAATCCCGACATGAACAACTCTTTATCAATGCTAACTTACACAAAAACATAATAAGGAAGGAACTAAAGCACATGAACAAATCATAAGGATCCCATTCTGGCATAACTTATATCACGGTACACAGCCCCGTTCAAGCATTTCAAATCACATGAAAACACGAGGGTTTCGCCCTCAACCCTAAATCACAAATAGGATATATATGTATCCCACACAACTGGAGCTTTTCACTAGATCACTTTCTTCCACAAACTTACAACGCGTGTTGACCCCCACACCGCTCGTAACCACTATACTCAGGAATCACATCAAGCCTACCGTACTGGACAACAGGAATTTACCACTAGTCTCATATCTCTCAATACTGCATAGAAACAAAAAATAGACATGGGCTACCACTCACAGAATCTCCCAACATGAGCAAACACAAAAATAGAATGCAAAGTATGAAACTCACTCATAAACAAAACAACAATGAGGGAACTCGTCCCGGCCAGTAGAGCTATAATGAGATACAAATGGTGCCCCTATGTAACAAATCAAAACATACATGCACTATAACATCTGTCACAACGGCCTCCAGCCTACTATATGGAACACATCAATGGGTCGGGCCTCCCCTCTTGGGCGCCCTCTACTCACCTGAATGCCCTACTGTAACACATCTGCCCAGAGCCTGGGACAATTTCTCACCCTGTGGCTGATATCTCCATACTCAAAACAACCTCTTTGCTGACGTGACTATGGAAACTGTGCGGTATGAGTACTCTGAGACCCATGAGTACCTGAAACTCCATGCGAAGCCGGTAATGCAAATTGAACTGGCTGACCCACAAAACCTCTACCGTGTCATACCCTGCCTCCATAATAAGGACCAGTAGATCTCTCTGGCATACGAGGCCTCCTCACCTCTCTGCCCTCTCTCTCCTGACCTCGTCTGACATCTCTCTCATAGTCTCGCCTCACATCTCTCTCACAGTCCCGCCTGTCATCCCTCTCATGACCCAGCATGCCTTCAACTCTGCGAGCAATCCCTACCACCTGCTGAAATGAAACATCCGACTCTAACTCCCGAGCCATACTGAACCGAATATCATGCATGAGGCCCTCAATGAATCTACGAACACGCTCTCTAACTGTAGCAACCAAAGCAGGTGCATGCCTGGCCAAATCACTGAATCTGACGGCATACTCTGATACTGACATAGTGCCTTGGCGCAGCCTCTCAAACTCCATGCGCCATGCATCTCGGAGGGACTGAGGTACAAACTCTCTCAAGAATATCTCTGAAAACTGACCCCATGTAAGTGAAGCTGACTCGGTCGAGCTACCCAACTCATATGCCCGCCACCACTGATAAGCTGCTCCCCTGAGCTGGAATGTAAGGAAAGTAACCCCGCTCGTCTCCACAATACCCATAGTACAAAGAATACGGTGACACTCCTCCAGGAAACCCTGGGCATTATTTGTCGCCAGTCCACTAAAGGTAGGAGGGTGGTACTTCTTGTACCTCTCGAGTCTAAGTTGTTCCTCCTCAAATGTTTTTGCCCTAACCACGGGCGGAACTGGGACCCCAGATTGTGCTTCCATGACACCTGGAACCTGACCAACATGATCTCACTACTCTAGAGTGTGGGAGACAGGAGTCTGAGCTCCTCCCCCGCTCCGTGAAGTAGCTGGTGCACCCGGAATTAACCCCGCCTGAGCCAAGGTACCAATCATATCCCAGAATTGTGCCAAGGTCTCTTGAAGTCCGGGTGTAACAACAGGCGTCTCTGGTGCCTGCCCCCCAACTGGAACTGTTGGCGGCTCCTCAACGGCTTCTCTGGCAGGTGATCTAGTTGCGGCACGTGGCCCTAGTCGGCCTCTTCCTCTACCTCTGCCCCTGGCGGCATCTGCTCCGGGGGTAACATCCTCAGGATCTGCAGCTCGCATCATCACCATCTGTGAGAGAATGGAATGATTATTTCAAACTTGAAGATCAATGAACTCGCACGATAGGAATGAAGGAAGTGAAGTTATCCTAATAGATTTGTAACCTCTCGAAGATAAGTACAGAAGTATCCATACCGATCCGCAAGACTTTTACTAAACTCGCTTATGACTCGTAGCACCTATGAACCTAGAGCTCTGATACCAACTTGTCACGACCCAAATTTCCCTCCGTGGGGTATCGTGATGGCACCTAGTCTTAAGGACAAGGTAAGCCTAATATTCATGGAATAATAACAATAATAATAAAACCTAATATTTTTGTTTAAATAAATAATTCTTTATACATTGCATATTCCCAAAACTCGGTAGTACAAGTCACAAGCTTTATAGAGTTTACTACAACTAGTCCGAATGACCTGAAATTTGACCCACAGGTCACAAGTGACACTACGGACCCACAACCACTTTCGAAATCCCATTCCGATCCTGATATCAAAATTTTACCTATCGGCCGAAATCGCAAAAATTCTAACTTTCGCCAATTCAAGCCTAAATCTACCACAGACCTTGAGAACACATTCCGGACGCGCTCCTCAGCCTAAAATCACCATACGAAGATGCTGACATCATCCATAACTCGTTCCGGAGCCGTTTACATAAAAGTCAAATTCTGGTCAAAACTTCACTGTTTAAGCTTCCAAAACAATAGTCTTTTTTTCAATTCGACTCTGAATCATCCGGTAATAGAATCCAACCATGCACCCAGGTCAATGTACACACTGCGAAGCTGTTCAAGACCTTATGCCACCGAACGGAGCTTAAATCCTCGAAATGACCGGTCGGGTCGTTACACATCCTAATACTAAAGTACGGGATGTAACATCCTTTCCCCTGTTAGAAAATTCGTCCTCGAATGTTAACTCTTAGAGATTTAAAAAAATTTCACTAGGGTCTCCTCTATAAATTAAACTAAAACTTAACTTCTATCTGAAGTCTCGACTATTTACAACCTTTTGTAGTTGAGTATCTCGTATCTTCTTCACCTTTACCTTACTTACCTTTCAATCTTGCAGCGTATTTTCTGTTTCTTTCATAACCTCCTTCAACATAGGTGAAAATTACTCCTTAAAGCTCTACTGTGATACCTGCACCTCTGGTGCCTACAAAATCTGGCGAAGGCCTCATACTAATTTCTTATGACTTAGCTCTGTGGCACAATCTGGAAACAAAAGAAGGGAACATTTCCTAAATGCCCTATAGTCTCTCATTTATAAATGTGGCGCGTAACACACTCATAAGTGAGACTCCACTAGACGACTTTGTAGACTTCCTAGGATATGACCCGCTCTGATACCACTTTGTCACGCCCCAAACCTAGGGAGGCGTGGCTTGCACCCGGTGCCGCACTGGCCCGAGCGAACCACTCTTTAACTCATGATCATTTGACCAAACTAGAACATACATAGGTCGAGGTAGATGAACTCATTTCTTTCGTAACTATCATGGGCCCACATGGCCACAACTAATAATGTACAACTGTAAGTGAGAAAAAATTATATCACTAAACCATTTTTTCTTAAAACATGAATACATATGGGGCGCCAAGGCCTCTGACATACTGTACAAAATGAACCTCTGTCTATAAAGCCTCTAAGATTATTTGACATCAAATGGGATAAGGTACCGGCCAACCCATAAGTATGTAGAAAACTTCTGACACGATGACTCATAGACTCGGCTGCACTCCGAATGAGGTGGAGTCTTACCGATCCTTCGCTGAAGCCAATCTCGTCTACTATGAGGGATTGTCAAACTGTTTATCTATACCTGTAGGCATGAATACAGTGTCCCCAACAAAAGGACGTCAGTACGAATAATGTACTGAGTGTGTAAGACAGAACTGAAACATAACAATAATTCAACATTAATTAAAGACATATAAGAATCAACCTGAATATATGCATACTTATTATACTTACTTATATAACGCTTCTCTTTGAGACTATTTCTATTGTCCATATTATATGATGTGACTACCCAACCGATCAATGGTAACTGCCCAACCGACCGTAGCGCGGTGGTAAATGCATGACCGCCCGACCGGCCATAGCTCGGTGGTAGATGTATAACTGCCCAACTGGCCGTAGCTCGGTGGTAAATGCATGACTACCCGATCGGCCTTAGCTCGATGGTAAATGAAGATGCATGACTGCCCAACCGGCTGTAGCACGGTGGTAAATATGTAATTTCCCAACAGGCCGTAGCTCGGTGGTAAATGAAGATGCATCTATTACTATATTATTAACATTAACATCTTTATCAAATACCTTAATAGAGACTTAGGAATATACTTAGACATGCTTGAATATCATTTTACATGAATAAATAACATAGACATCCTTAACTGCTAAGAGTAGAACCACTTATGGAATATCATTACGTTTACGTATCGTTGCTTGGATCATGCCAAAAGAAAGAAGGGATAGCCTTAACATACCTAAGTCGATTCTCTTGACAATCCTCTAATACATATTAATTGCGACAAAAAACAGAACAAGTCGTATGAAAAGCTCGAAGCAATCACATTGCTATGCAAAGAAAATCTTAACTGAAACCTTTCCTTAAGAACTTAGCAACAACATTGCTATTTGGAAAGTGAATTAATGTTGGTGCTTGAACTGTAAAGTTTCTCTGTGAAGCTTGGATTGTAAAGTTTCTGTGTAAAGCTTGAATTGTAAAGTTTCTATGTTACATTGGTGCTTTAATTGTAAAGAACTTAAAATGGATCTCTTTCCTTAAATGAGTAAGGTGACTCACGTTCAAGACTTGTCCACCTCTCTTACTCTTGCCACCTATATTAATGACTTAAGAGTCATCTTAAATTAAGAAGGGGGCTGCCACGTTCTTTGCTTATCTTAAGGATCTAATTGATTACTATTATCTTATTTAACTAATTAATCCCCTATTAACCAATAATCAACTAATTACCCATATAATTAAGAATTATTTCAAATTACTTACTATACTACTCACTTTTAATACACTTTACGTATCCTACTATCGTGGTCATAAGGTGTCATGTATAGCATTAGTCCATAAATATCGGGTACTATGGCTCGGACCGTATTTTATCCTAAATTGACAACCTTCAACGAAACTTATTTTCTTTGATTCGTTTACCCTTTATCCTTCATGGCACTTATTTATCACTTGTTATAAATATCATAAGCACTTATAACCTCAAAGATAGGCTTGTCCTCATCCTAAAATACTACTATTACAATATTAAAATAATAAATCGTGGTACCATAAAAAATCAATACATACACTATTATTTCGTTAAAACATCCATGTAAATATATATATATTTTCTCAACTTTTAATTTTGTTAATCTCGTATAAAGAGTACAAATTTTCGTACGCTTAATTCTAATAATGGTAAAAATATAACCTTCTTTTGTGATAAAATAACTTTTATTTTTTTTTACAATAAAAAAAATCTTATTTATAAACTTTCTCATATTATGTGTATAATTTACCATATCCGAAAGTAGTAATAATGGTAACTATCCAAAGTTATACTTATAAAACCTTTACTAAGATATTCCACTTAAAAGAAATTACCACACTAACAAACGATATCAAGGTTGTAAACTTACATATTCTCATAATAATAATGTCTTAAACCCTCTATAGCTTCTTAATAGACATAATCCCTTCGAACTCATATGGATTACTACGACTAATCCTAATATTAAAGTACAGGATGTAACACCCTTACCATGGTTCTTGGCCTCCCACCTGCCTTTGGCCAAATCCCTCCACACTCATTCAGCACGAGTCGAAGTAGAGGCGAGCCTTTGGATCCAGTCTTCAAAATCGGGCACCGCCTCAGGCATCTAAGGGACAGTTGCGTGATTAAAAAGAAATGTTAGGCAAAATCAAAAGAAACACAGAATTAAAGAACAAAAATTCACTTACGATTAGATTTCCACTCCTCAGGGAACGACATCTTTTCCTTTGGTATTATATCACAGGTCCTCACCCGTATGAATCGGCTCATCCAATCTTGGTCTTTATCCTCGTCGATGTTCGAGAATAGAGCCTTTGTTGCTCGGCAGTTGAGCCTAATTAGCCCTCGGTAGAGCCGAGGCCTGTACAACTGAATGAGGTGGTTTAGAGTGAACTCCAACCCCCAACCTCGTTGGAGTAGAAGCGCAACATGATCACTATGCTCCAAAGTGAAGGATGGAGCTGACCTAGGGTGACTTTTTACCTCCTGCAAGTCAAAAATCACAGGGTCGACGGGGCCCAATGTGAATGGGTAAGTGTAAACACTTAAGAACCATTTCACGTATGTGGTGATGCTCTCTTCTGGTGTAGGAATGCGCACCACTACCTCCGGACCCCATTTGCAGTCCTCCTTCATGGCATCAACATGACCCTTAGCAATCGAACACATGTACATCGACACATGTTCACATTGGCCCGGCACCGATGAGGGGTTATCGACTTTAAAGTTGGTTTTTAGGACGCATGGGCCATGAACGTATACATGGGGGATCGGTTCTACCGGCGTCTTATCGCCGGCCGGCTGGGAGGAGGAAGATGGAGCTTTTTTCTTTTGCAGCACTGTTTTGGTGGTTTTTGCCATTTAAGTATGTAAAGGAAGTAGAAAGGCTCCGGTGAAAACAACGGTGGCGCAATAAGCGGCGATGAGAGAAAGATAAAAAGGATTGGAAACTCAAGAGTTTATGATCAAATCAAAGTAAAGTTTGAGTCCACTAAAGAGGTGGTATTTATAGGTTTAAGACGACGGTTCGGTATCACTAGTGGCCGACCGACACCTGACATGCATTGATGGTTTTTTGGGAACCAAACCGACGGGACGTTTCGATCACCTCCATCGCTTACGTCAGAGAGACAACGTCATGATCGAGGTATCAAGGAATCGAGGCTCAAATCGTTTCTTATCATTTCATTCTAAGAAACGTAAGAACTATCTGTATACGGTTAAAATTGACCACACTCGATTTTACAGGCTCGAGGGCCTGCCTCGAGAGTGAGTCTGTACCGAAGCAAGTTCGAACTCGAAGAACATAAAGACTGAGGGATCGAGATCAGGCTAAATCGACATCGAAGTAACGGAATAACGAGATATCCGCAATCGACCACCAATCTCGGCGGGAATCTCGGAATTGGCGGAACCATTAACGGTTATTAATATCAATCATGTATTTTGCTTCCGAAATTAGAGTTTTACCTTATTTAGGATTCCTTTACTATATAAAAATGACCCTATTTATTTGTAAATGATATGAATCACATACACATTCACTGAGAAATACAAACACTCTGCTCTTTTGCTCGCTCTTAATTCTTACTGTTCTTATTGTTCTTGTGGTCTTTAATGTTCGATTTCGAAACTACTCCAAGCCGAGGTCGATAACTTGCAAACAACACTGGTTTGATCTATTACAATCATTTAATTCCTTTATTTATTTAGCTATTTATCAATTGACATTGAATTAGACCATGTATCCTTATAACCACATTACAAGTTTAATTGTTACTCGTACTTCGAGGTAAACACAATGTCAAATATATATAAATCCAGAACGAGTAATAAAATCTACACTATTAATCTAATTGTTGTAAAACTAATAAAATGATCAGTTTTTAATATAAAGCTTTTGATAACTAATGTAATGCTTCATTTTCTAAAGTTTTATACCATTGTACATAAGTTTTACAACGATTAAAATGAACAATGTCAATTTCACGTTGCAACTAAATGTAATATTAAATTTTACCATTGAGATTATATTTATGTTGTACAAGTACAACCCACCAAACTAGTCTTTCTTGTTTTGGAGCTTATTCCTTAAGATGAGATATTTCACCTCCTTACTCAAAGAAAAAGCTCAAAGTTAAAAACAAGCATACCACTAGATCTTTTGTAGGTACTAAAGGATGCGGTATAATGGATGAGATTGTGCCTCCCTTAATCAGAGGTCTCGGATTCGAGCCTTGAATATAGAAAAATTCTTTATAGCGAGCGATATCCCCCTCCCGAATAGGATCTTATCATGTACGAAATTCGAATATAGTCGAGCTCTAATGCGAATACCGGATACTGAGCGAGAAACTAAAAAAAAAATCTTTTGTAGGTCATTGTTAATAATTGTTGAGGCTTAAAGACAAAGTTTGCATCTTCGGGGTCATGATAACAATCACATGACCAATTTGAAAGATGAAAAAAGAGAGTAAGGGGTGTTACATCATTGGACCACAACAAGACATAATTCACTCTACCCCAGTGCCCTAAGGAGTAAGGTCCCCTTTCTCTAACCTCATACCCCACTCCCTTTATTCCCATGTCCGAATGCTTCCTTAACCAACAACACTCCATTCTTAAACCTTAATCCCTTCATTACCTTTGACTAAACTCCCCCTGTCTCTTCATCTCCTAAACTACAATGTGAAGCAATGAAAATACTAGAGGTAATGTGATGAATCTCATTTATTTGTCTTGTACTACTTAGTACAGTACTTACTACTATTATATGCTATTGTCTCTCATTTTCTTCGTTCGCTCTGTTTCTTCATCTGCTAAACTAGAATGTCAACATTGAAAACTCCATTTAAGTAATCATAGTACTATGTAATCTAATGAACTTCATTAATTGGTCTTGTAGTTCTATATTATTACTATCACTTTGTCTCTTGATTCATCGCTCTACTTGAATCTCACTTCACTTTATATGTTTTGTTGCCTTCCTCAGCTTTTTCTCTCTCTGCTCGCTCCTTCTATGCTTGTCCAAACCCTAGATCTGTCCCCCTCTTAGGTAACCTCAACAACCTCTGCTTCTATATCAAAGAACACATTTCTCTCTCTCTCTCTCTCTCTCTGACCTCTGTGTATATTTATTTATGTTTGTGTATTAACTGCTGTTTGTGTTGATTTCTAGGTGCAGCTTTTTGATTGACAGTGAAAAAAAGTGGAAAGCGGGTGAAATTCGGTAAAATATTTTGTTGGGAGATGAGTGGCAGCACCTCTACATCAGTGGTGGGGGGAGTGGGGTATGAGTATGGTTACCGGCCACCATTCACGGCAGTGCAATGGCAGGAGCTGGAGCATCAGGCAATGATATACAAGTACCTGGTGGCAGGTTTACCTGTTCCACCGGACCTCGTTGTTCCAATTCGTCGGAGTTTTGAAGCCATCTCTGCTAGGTTCTTTCATCACCCCAGCTGTATGTTTCTTCTTTCTTCTTCATTTGCCACTGTTTTTTTAATTTTATTATATGTTAGTGAAGAATTTGATGGTTTTATTGAAGCATGCAGATCTGAAAAAAAGACTCCTTTTTTGGCATTCTTGAATACTGTCTGTCTTGTTATGACTGTGCAATTGTTACTTTTTTGTTTGTATTTAATATGTACAAATATGGTTTGGTTCTAGGAGAGATTTTTCCATCGGGGTTGGCATCTAGTGAGTTATAGCTTTGTCATTCTTTGTGTCAATGTAGTAAAAACACACTTGTTTTTGCCTTTTAGGGGCTTATCCAATGTTTTATTTAAGTTGTACACCATCATGAACAGTGGCAGATCCAGAATTTTAACTTGATGGTTCAATCTCTTAAACTCTTAGACTGAAGTTCGCTATACTTTTAAAATTATGTGTTTAGAAACTAATCTTTGTTGAAATTTTGTTTCTACATCCGCCACAGATCATGTATACTTTACAGATGTGCTTACTTCCGATGCCTATGTATAAGTGCTCCAGTAGTGGGAACTTTGTGTTTTGGTATGCTCCTATTTCATTGATTTCTGATTGCTGTGTGGCTAATCAGATCTTGCTATATATTTGTTTTTGCCGTAAAAGGACTTCTTTCAGGGCAGTGGTGCAGCTATACTACATTATCTCGGAGCTTAATGGTTTGTATATTCCATGTGCAGTGGGCTATTGTTCCTATTACGGAAAGAAGTTTGACCCAGAGCCCGGAAGGTGTAGAAGGACTGATGGAAAGAAATGGAGGTGCTCGAAAGATGCATATCCTGACTCCAAATATTGTGAGCGGCACATGCATCGAGGTCGCAACCGTTCAAGAAAGCCTGTGGAATCTCAATCTGCTTCCCAATCCTTGTCGACTAGTATGTCGCACATTACTACTGGGAGCAGCAATACAAGAGGAAGTTTCCAAAGTAGCAGCAGCGGAAGTTTCCAGCACATGCCATTATATTCTGTTGCTAATTCAGAAGAACTGAATTATGGAAGCAGTGCAACAAAGTTGCAGATGGAGCCTGTGTCCTATGGAATAGATAACAAGGACTATAGGTACCTCCTTTTTGTCTTCAGTCGGACTTTATTTCCTTTGCTACACTTGTCTTGGTGTTCTTGTGTTACTTCGATTACTTTGTGGCCTAAATTTGTTCTTCCGTCAGTTGGCATAATACTTTGATAATTGAATCTGTCATCTGAATTACTCCAACATGTGGCTTCAAGCCCTGATCTTGATCTTGGGCTGTGTATCATGTGGTTTAACACTCTACTTGTACCAATGAGTGATTATATGTTTTGTCTTCTTTTTGTTTTGGCTGATAAAGATAGAAGTCTCTACCTCCGCAAGGTAGGGGTAAGGTCACACATTACCCTTCCCAGTTCCCAGACCCCACACTGGGGAAATACACTGGGTATGTTGTTCGTTATTTGGCTGATAAAAGAAAGAAATGTGAACTCAAATCTTTTACATCAGGAGGATGCTATATAGGACTTGGGAGACTATTATCATGGCACCAACGTTTTTTTGCCCATTTTTTGTCTACTTATGACCCATTTTTGTCGCATGTAAGCCTTCAGTTCATCTTTCCACTTTTGCTAATTTGAGACCTACCAGTTCCGTGGAATTTGAGGGCCTGATAAGTTATTATTGATCCACCTCTAAAAGCTGCTTTTCTACTCCTTCTGGAACTGTTTATTTATCAAGGTCCTGACATGAATAGGTGCAAAAAGACTGATTATGTTCTGATGCAGCAAGTCATATCATAAGCAAGATGATAAGTAGTGAGGGTGAAAATTACAAAAAGCTATTGAGCCTCACGTTTTCCTTTTAAATGTACCATTGGCCCTTCAGGTATGTCAATTTTCAGGTCAGAGTTGTGTTGTGATCCTGTATCTATGGTTGGATCCTGAGTGGGTAGATAGTTGAGGTGCCTGTGTGAGTGTGACGCCTGACACCGCTCGAATTTCATGCAACATGATAACACTCGAGTGAATGCTGGTGTCGGTTGTAGAGTTGTGTCCTTGAATGTGCTTTTCTTGCTACTAAATGGCGCAATTGTTTCTTTCTCTTATAAATGAACCTGGGAGTTGCACTTATCCCAGAGAGAGTTGCATAACCTAGTCGCAGAAATATTTATCAGACAAAAAGGAAATAAAATTTTGATTTGAATTTCAACCAACTTTGGAAATTTTGTCTCTGATAATTGAACACCATTATAAGTAACAGTTAGTATGCATTTCTATTCCATTCTTGGAGATCTTCAGACCATTCTGAAAGTTGCAATAATAACATACGCCCAAGATTATTGGCTTCTCCTACATGGACTCCTAATGTTTTGTCAAAACAAGAAGGATAAAGTATTTTCCAGTTACTTATCAAGTCATAAGCTAGATCCCACTAGGCAGAATATGTGTTTATTAGCATGAAACTGCCGAGCTCAGTGATGGAAGGTTGTAAGTGTTTTGAACTACCACGATAATCTTGTATTTTTCGCAGGACTCATCTCTAACTATTTGAGAATGACAACTCAGTTTTAAATGGTGATTACTCTCACCAACAGTAGTCTGCCATACTCCGACTAATAGCATATGGTGCTGAAGGATGCATATCCCGTGCTTACTGTGCATCAGCTCCCTTTGTGTTTATGTCACTCCTGCCTTATCTTTGTTTCTGAGAGCATTCTTCTTCCTTTTCTTGTCGGGGTTTTTTTTTTTTTGGGGGGGGGGGGGGGGGNTTTGATCCACCCTATAATGAAGTTGAAAACTAAAATCTTGGCTATTTGAATAAGCTCCGTTTACTCTTCTCATGCCCTTATTCTGATTAAAATATGTACTTATTGCTTGGTTAGTTTGCCTTTGTCCCTTTACTAATACTGTTCTTGTCTGCAGTCAGCTTGTATTTCCTTTGGAGGAATAAGTGTTGTAACATCCAGTTTCATCTAATGCCAAAATGTATCCCAGGTATCTCCATGGAATTGCTCCTGATGCTGATGAGCATAATTTGTCTTCAGAAACTTCTGCAACTGTCAGAAATTTAGGGATGGCGACCACCATGGACAGCACATGGGTATTGCCTTCTCAAGTTTCTTCAAGCCCCACGACAAGACCAAAAAATGATTCCCAGTTGCTGGGTAGCTCACAGCAGATGCATCTACCTAATCTACTTGAGCCAATGATTGATTCAACAATTTCAAAACGACGACACCAGCATTGCTTCTTTGGCAGTGAAATTGATTCAGCTGGAACAGTAAAGCAGGAGCAGCAGTCAATGCGCCCTTTCTTTAACGAATGGCCCACTGCTAAAGAATCGTGGTCCAACCTTGATGATGTGGAATCCAACAGAAACAATCTCTCCACTACACAGCTCTCTATATCCATTCCAATGGCTCCTTCTGACTTCTCTTCAAGAAGTGCTTGCTCCCCGAATGGTGAAAATTGACATCCTTAGAAAAGTAACTTCTCCCATCGTACTGGTTTAGTCTTTTACAGCCAGCTTATCGATGTCATTTGGTTTTTTCTTGGCTGTAGATGCTTGAGGGAGCTGCCGCTGTAAAAACTCAGCAGTCTGGTGCTATACAGATGAGCAGACATGCTAGTACTAACTCGTCATCTGCTTGTGTAAGCTTTATGTGACCTTCATGTTGCTGGAACATCGAGTTGTTCCATGTCTTTGTGGTTGATTTTCAATTTTCAACGATGTTTAAGAAAAAACAAGCTGTCTTCAAGTGCCCATGTTCGTTGCCATAAATAAATGTACTTTTACTAGTCTTTCTGCTGGTGTTTAGATGATGACTACTTTGTGGTTTCAATATTTGGTTGCAAATCATGTGATTTAGTTTATAGAGAGGTTAATGTCTCAAGGAAACTTGTATTTCATTCTCCATTTTATTTGACTTCTTTTTCATGGGAGCCATCTAGAAAAGAAAAATGCTTATTTTGGAGTACTGAAGTAAAATCAAAGAGGCGCCAATGAGTTTCCATAAAAATCACTACAAAATCGGTAAAGTAAAAATAGAAGAAAAAGCACCAGGAATTTCATTAGAGAAGATATAGCTTTGGAAAAAATAAAAAATTTGCAGCAAAATTGCTCATATAGTTGGTTGGAATGAGATCTTCTATCAGTTGGGAAATGGGAGAAAGCAATTTGGATTAAAAGCGAGATGTGGTTGAATATATCAAGAAGGAAAATAAGTGTGTGTTTGGTACGAGGAAAATATTTTCTTTGGAAAATAAGTGATTTTCTTACTAATGTTTTGGTGTTTGGTTAAGCAGTAGAAAGTATTTTGAAAAATATATAATTTAGGTAAAATATTTATGAGACGAAATGGATAAAGACGGGGGAAGGTGGTAGGTCGGAGTTCAGGGGCTAGGGTGGTGGTGGGAGGGAGGGGATAGGGGGTGGAAAATAGGGTGGGGAAGTGTTAAGTTGATGAGAAGAAGAAATCAATTGAAATCATGAAATGCAGAGAGAGAATTGAGACCTCACCTCACTTTCATTTGTATCGAAAATGAACTCAACTGACTACAAACTGAAGAAAGAGTCGGTTATATATAACTAACCTAACTAACTTTCTAACTATAGTCAACTAACTATAACTCTAACTACCTGGGTTAAGTTAAAGTAAGAGTACAACCTCTAAGGCACCTTAGTGCAAGTATCTAATACTTTTACACCCCCTCTCAAGCTAGGGGAAATGAAGATCTTCTTCATCCCTAGCTTGGACAACAAATAGTGGTGTTGATGTATGCTGAGACCCTTGGTTAGGAGATCAGCCTGCTGCTCAGAAGAAGCTAAGTAGACAGTCTGCACAAGACCTTGAAGAAATCTTCTCACGAATAAAGTGATAGTCTATGTCGATGTGTTTGGTACGTTCATGGAAGACGTGGTTAGCAGCAATTTGGATGACTGATTTACTGTCACAATGCAAGGGCCCTGACAAAGAGAGTGGAACATTGAGTTCCTTGAACAGGCAAGCAAGCCACACAATCTCAGCAACTGAGGAGGCTAAACTTCTGTATTCTGCTTCAGTAGAGCTACGAGACACAATGGATTGTTTCTTGGATTTTCATGAAATAAGAGGGTTCCCATATTTGATCACATAGCCAGTGGTAGATCTCCTGCTAACTGGACAATAGGCCCAATCAGCATCACAAAAAGCCTGAAGCTTATTAGGCTTGGAAGCAAAAAAGAAAAAATCAAGGCAGGAGCCTGCTTCACATATCTCACTACCCTAATAGCAACCTCCATGTGAGAAACCTTAGAGGCATGCATAAACTGACTAAGGCATTGGACATCACAGGAAATATATGGTCTGTTGATGGTGAGATAGAGTAGTCGGCCAATGAGCCTCTGATAACCTTCAGGATCAGGTAACAAAGTATCCTGAGATTGCCCAACATGTTGGTCAAATTTTGCAGAGGTAAGCTTGAGATTCAGCTCTAGAGGAGCACCAAAAGGCTTAAAGCCAGCTAGACCCAAATCAGAAATCAACGCCAAAGCATGAGGACGTCATCCTTGGTTCTTGCAAACTCTAGGCCAAGGAAGTACCTAAGTTCTCCCAAATCCTTGATCTTATAATTGCTTTGCAACACATTTTTTGTGTCTTGAATCGAGAAGGATCATTCCCTGTGATGAAAAGATCATCAACATAAATTAGAACTAGGACTAGATTGTCTCCTATTTTCTTTGTAAGTAAAGAGTAGTTAAGGTGACTCTATGTGAAGCCAGAGTCAAGCAAGGCAGTGGTTAATTTTGATATTCCGTTGTCTAGAGGCTTGTTTAAGCCCATAGAGAGACTTGAGTAATTTGCAGGCCAGTGGCTTATCTGATGGATGAGAAAAACCCTGAGGCAATTGTATATACACTTCCTCATGAAGATCTCCCTGTAGAAATGCATTAAAGACATCCATTTGATAGATACACCAACCATTGAATGCTGCCAAGGACAATACAATTCTGACAGTGGCCATTTTCACCACTGTTGAAAAGTTCTCTTGGTAACAAATCCCTTCCTTCTGATTATACCTCTTTGCTACTAGCCTTGCTTTGAACCTCTCTATTTCACCGGTGACCTTGTATTTGATCTTATATACCCATTTGCAACCTATGGCCTTTATAGGCAATGGTACTATAGTCCACCTATGGCCTTGTATTTGATCTTATATACCCATTTGCAACCTGAATTTCAGGCTTCATGGCTTCAACCCAACTACAGTATTTAGCTGCTTCATAGTAGGACTTAGGTTCTACTTCTGTTGACATATGTGCTACATAACTTTGATATGCAGCTGAGAGACCTGCATAACTCAGCACATTAGATAATAGATACAAGCAATTACTAGTCGTTGCCTTCCCTTTATCCAGACTCACAAATTCCTTGAGCCTATGTGAGGTTTGATTGCTCTTTCTGACTTCCTTAGTGTAGTAGGATCCTATGTATCACAGCAGGAGCCTGAATCATCTCTGATGCAATGGCTTCTACAGCCGGCATAACTTCCACTGAGCTTGTGGCATTCTCACTAGTTGAATCCTCCCCTGCATCACTTATACTCTGGATAAGGTGCAATATCTCCAGGTGCAATTTGAATAGGTGAGGATGGTGGGTCTGATAATTCTTACTGTTGAATAGATTTAGTTGCACCTTGGTGCTGTAAGTCATCAAAAGAGGGAAACTCCCTATCATAATAAACTTGTTGAGCGAGTGTTGGTAATTCTTTCTGAGAAACAAGGAGGAAAGGAAAAATTGACTCATAGAAGACTACATCTATGCTCACAGAAATTGTCATTTTTTCAATGCCATACAATTTATATCCCTTCTGAGTGGGAAGATATCCCAACATGACTGCTTTGGTAGTCCTGGGTCCAGATTTATCCCTTCTTAGCAGATTGGTTGCATAGCAAAGACAACCAGGAGTTCTCATGTGTGAGAAAGGTTGTTTCTGATAAAGAAATTGATATGGCATCTTATTTCCAAGTACTGAAGATGGTACTCAATTGATGACGTAAATTGCAGTCTCAATGCAATCACCACAAATCTAATTGGAAGATGACTTTGAAATCTAAGTGCTCGGGCAGTTTCAAGGATGTGTTTGTGTCTCCTCTCCACCACCCCATTTTGTTGGGTGTGGGGATATGAACTATGGTGAATTATCCCATATTGTTTGAATAACTCTGCACAATTCTGGTTAAAAAATTCAGTTCCATTATCTGACCTGAAAGTTTTAACCTGTTTTCCAAACTAAGTATGAACCAAACTAAGGAAGTTTTTAAGTATAGTAACTATGTCAGATTTTAAATGCATCAAGAACACCCATGTCCATCTAGAAAAATCATCAACCACTGTAAGAAAATACCCCATTCCATTGTATGTAGGCACTTTATAAGGACCCCAAACATCCATATCCAACAAATAGAAAGTTCCAACAGATTTATTATCACTAGTAGGAAATTGTATTCTAGTCTGCCTAGCTATTGGACAAATATCACAATGATCAATGCTGAAACTAGATTTATTCTTAAACTTAGTAATCTTCCTCAATATAGACATAGGAACATGTCCCACTCCCTGTTACTTCCATAGATCTCTTACCAACTGGTACACTTCCTTTCCTGCGAGAATTTAGGACATACAAACCTTCTTCCTCTCCACCAATTTCCTTCACCTTCCTAGTAAAGAGTTCTTGAAATATGAAGAACTCAGGAAAGAAGGTAACATAACAGTTCAAGCTCTTTGTCAATTTTGAAACAGAGAAGAGGTTGAACTTAAATTCTGGCACACACAATACATTCTCAAGTAGATCATCTCCAGTTAATTAACAGTTCCCTATCTGAGTTATGGCTGCAGCCTCTCCATTTGGCAATTGCACATTTCCAGAATTTCCTACCATTGTGCCATTACATAAAGCATTTGTATCACTAATCATGTGATTTGTTGCCCCTGTATCTACTATCCATTTTAAGTCAGCATCATTGATTGAACATACTATACCTGCCATGTTTTCACTATATTCAGTCATTGAAGATTTGCTCATCATGTTTAAGATCTGCTGGTACTGCTCTTGTGCAAAGTGTGGTGTCTGTGGTCTGTTCCCAGTGTACTGAGGAATGGTGTTTTCACACTACTCAAGTTTCCTCCTACTACATTAGCCTTCTTTTTTTCCCTTGAAGTCACCGGGATATCCTATGATCTTTTAGCAGTTCTCTTTAAGATGCCCCTTCAAATGACAAAACTCACATTGCATCAGCTTGTAGTAGTTATCGTTCATGTGTCCTTTCATGTTGCAAAAGTCACAATACACATATGGGTTTCTCTGCTTCTATTATCCATTCCCTGCAGTGAAAAGAGTAGTTGGCTCCATATGTTCATTCGAGTTGTAAGCTCCTCCTGCAACTAGCTTTTGACTTTCATCTTGCATAATTAGTGCATAAGCTTGGTTGATAGAGGGTGTAGGTGACATCATGAGAATATGGCTAAGATCCTTACCGTATCCATCATTCAAGCCCATGAGGAACTGCAACAGTCTTTGGCTCCTCAAATGAGTTACAAAATCCTTCGATTTGTCACAACAAGAAGGTATAGGCATAATAGAGTCAACCTCATCCCATAAGTCTTTCATCTTCGAGTAGTAGATCAAAACAGAGGAAACACCTTGTGTCATTGTTCCAATTTCCTTTTGAAGATGATAAACCCTAGACAAATTCACCTTATCAAACCTCTCTTTCAGATCATCCCAGAATGTGGACCAGTGTGAAACAACACTCTACTAAGTAAATCTTTACTCACATTATTCATAATCCACGATCTGACAATGCATTACATCAATCCCACTATTTTTCAAGACCTTTATCCACATCTGCGCTGCGAACTGAGCCATCTATAAAGCCTAATTTGTTCTTACACTCTAAGGCTAATTTCGTTGCTCTGCTCTAAACACTATAATTCTCCATATCTGTAAGGATAATTCCGGTTTGTATACACCTGGTGAATCTTATGGCTGAAGGTAAAGTGGATGATTGTGATCAGTTTCCGGCGTCAGATTCACCATATCTCCAAATTAGGGTTTCAATTTGACGATTTGTCGAAGAAATTATGCGAGCTTTGAAGAAGAATCTCTCGATTTCCTTACCAATTATCGGAAGTGGAATCCCTAGATATTTTCAATTACCTCTTTGATACCATGTTAAGTTGATGAGAAGAAGAAATCAATTGAAATCATGAAATGCAGAGAGAGAATTGAGAGCTGAACTCACTTTCATTTGTATCGAAAATGAACTCAACTGACTACAAACAGAGGAAAGAGTCGGTTATATACAGCTAACCGAACTAACCTAACTAACTTTCTAACTATAGTCAACTAACTGCAACTCTAATTACCTGGGTTAAGTTAAAGTAAGAGTACAACCTCTAAGGCACCTTAGTGCAAGTATTGGAGAAAGAGTTTTTTGGAAAATATTTTCCTCCTTTTGATAGGGAAGAATGAGTTCATGAGGAAAATATTTTTTAAAATATTTAAACCAACCAAACATGAGAAAATTATAAAGAAGTGAGATATGATTGAATAAATCAAGAATGATATTTTTTACCGATTCAATCTCATGGAAGTAAACTATATTTATTGTTTTTTAATCGTACATTCATATTTCATTGCATGTGTAAACACTATGTCCCCTCTGGCTTTGCAAGTTAATTTAGCAGAAGATTATATTTTTGAGTATGAATTATTAGACCTCTTTAGTCTCGATATGGTATCAGACCAATGAATTTTCCTTCTCGATGAGGTAGTTTACATCTTGACAATCTGCATCATGTATGTTAGCTTAGTCATGCTATATATGGACTAAAACAATCCCGAGAACTTGGTATCATCAATCGGCTAATTATCCATTAAGATCTTGGCTTTAAGATGTCATCCTCAGCCATAATGTATTTTATATCTAAAGGAATCAAATATCTTGGTTCTACTTGTTTACATTGATCATATTGCACTGTTTAGCACATGCTAAGAATTGTCCTTTATTAATGCCATGTGATTGAGTTTCACATAAAAGACTTGGGATATATGAGTATTTTCTTGGAGTTGAATTAATTCGTAACAACAAATGGTCTTCTTTAATTTGTTACAACACAAATTAATGCTTTGTTAATTAACATCATTGATTGACGCAATGCTCATTCATCATTACTTTATGCTTCTTTGATTTTCATCGCAAGATGGTTGGTTGTTTATAATATTGGTCTTTCGCCCGTTCTTCACAACACTAAGTGAAAAAAGATTAACAAAAATAAATAGCAAAACTACAAGAAAGCCAGAATCCCTTTTTAGGAATCATGAACCACAAAATATCTAGAGACAAATGCAGGTCTTTTTGGCTTTAATAAAGTCATATTAGTATTATTGAGCAATATTGAGCAAGGAGCTTCGTTACTCCTTACGTCCAGTGTCCGCTTCATGATATAAAAGTTACCCCCAAGAGAAGAAGTTTTAAGTACTTTGTTTTTGTAATCCAAGGCAACGGGGATATTTACAAGGATGTCACACATCATATTAGAGCTGGGTAGACAAAATAAAGGATTACATTCGGTATTTTGTGTGATAAGAATATGCCACAAAGACTTAAAAGGCAAGTTCTACATAGTGATGGTCAGACTGACTATGTTGTATGGGGCGGAGCTTTGGCCAGTCAATAACTTCCATGTCCAGAAAATGAAGGTATTATAATTAAGGATGTTGATATGGATGTGTGAGCAAACTAGTAGATATAAAATTAGAAGTGAAGTATACATGATAAGGTGGGAGTAGCAAACTGTTAGATTTTTGTGCTTTTTCCCTTTCTGTGTGAATAAATAAAATACATTTTGGACCTAGTCCACTTTGTCCTAAAGCCCACTATATATATGACCAACTTAGGTCTTATTTCAAGAACATAAGAGTTATTTTACAACAGCCATATAGAGAGAAAAAGTGAGAGAGAAGTGGTGATTTTAGTACTAGTGAAAATCAACTACATCAGTCCGCTTCAAACTGCATTTTTCAATTCGGTAACCGTTGGATCGTGCTTAAATTTGAGTTTGGGGTTCTCAACATCCTGTTTTTTTATTTCAACGGTGGAGATTGGATTTTGTGACATTTACCTCCAATGTTCAAGCACAAACAATAGCTCTTTTTTGGGGGGTGATTTCCCTCCTTACTTCACTAGTTTTGGTGCTATCTTCTATGTATTGTTGATTCGTGTTTGGCGTTGATGTTGTAGCCATTTTAATAACATTGTTTTAACTCTTGTTGATTAATAGTGGAGTGAGCTAAGGTCCCGTGGTTTTTTACATCTTCACATTGAAGGAGTTTTCCACGTAAATTTGGTGTCTCGTATCTTGATTATTTTTGTCTTGTTATTTTTAGTTTGCTTGTGGTATAGTTGCTTCCTGTATTATTCATTTGTGCTAATTTATTGTCTTTTGTTGGTTCAAGTATATTAGGAAGATTCAGTCTTGGATTGTTATCCCTATTTGCCTAGTCGTACAATTTGGTATTGCTTGTTTCTTCCCAACATATTGGTATCAGAGCTTGTGGTTGTATTCGATTGTGTTGATTGTCTAATTGAATGATGGAGGCAAATATAAGCAAGATATTATGTTTAAATGTCAGAATATCATATTTGGAAAGTCAAGATGGAAGATCTTTTATTTTTCAAGAAAATGCATTTATCTGTGTTTGCTTCTAGTTAACCCGAATCTATGTCTGATAAGGATTGAGAATTTGAGCATTTACAGGTTTGTGGTTATATTATACAACTAATTGAAGATAATATTCTAAATCATATTGTGAATTAGACACATGCTAGAGGTTTGTGGGAAAAGCTCGAGACACTTGATGCTTCGAAGACTGGAAATAATATGTTGTTTCCTGCTAAAAAATTGATAAATATTCGATACAAAAAGGGCAGTCCTGTTTCTGATCATATAAATGATATTCAGAGTGTCCTAAACCAGCTGTCTGGAATGGGTGTAAGATTTGATGAAGAAATACAGGGACTCTGGTTGTTGAATACTTTGCCTGACTCTTGGGAAACTCTTCGGGTTTCTTTGACTAATTTTGCACCCAGTGGATTTGTAACTATGGAATATGGTAACAGTGGTGTCTTAAATGAAGAGATGAGGAGACGATCTCAAGCTTGGTCTTCTTCAGCTTCACACGTTGATGTTTTGGTTATTGAAGACAAGGGGGGAAGCAACTTCAGAGGTCAAAATGACAGAGACAAAAGTAGAAGCACGTCGAGGTCCAGGTACAGGAATGTTACATGTGATCATTGTAACAATAAGGGGCACATTAAGAAGTTTTGTTTCAAGCTTAAGAGAGAAATGAGATAACAAAAGAAAGATGGTGACAATGAAAATTGTGTTGCTACTGTTGTTGATGATGATCTTATTTTTGCCCACGACGAAAATGCCATTAATGTTTTTCATGATGAGATTAGTTGGTTTGTGGATTCAGATGCCACTTCTCATGTCACGCCAAAGAAGGAATCTTTTCTTCTTATACTCCAAGTAACTTTGGAAATTTAAAAATGGGCAATAATGGTGAGGTTGATGTATTTGGCATTGGTACTGTTTGTTTGAAAACTAATAGTGGCTTTAGGTTTAGTTCTTAACGATGTCAAGCCTGCTCCATATGTCCACTTGAATCTAATCTCTGCGAGAAATCTTGATGATGATGGTTATTATGACATCCTTGGTGGTGGCCAGTGGAATCTTACTAGAGGTTCAATGGTTGTGGCTCGAGGTATCAAGGTGCATGGCCCCGTTTCTATTGACTCAGTTAATTTGGTGGAGAATGATACTTCATCAGAATTATGGCATAGAAGGAGAGTCATATGAGTGAGAAGGGGATTGATAGTTTGGCTAAGAAGAATTTGATTTCTGGAGTGAAACGAGCAAAGTTATAGAGATGTGTTCATTGATTAGCCAGAAAACAAAAAAGAGTTTCTTTTCAGAGTCATCCGCCTTCAAGAAAGCTTGATTTGCTGGAACTGGTGCATTCTAATTTATGTAGTCCTTTTAATGTAAGTTCTCATGGTGGTGCACTTTACTTTATGACTTTTATTGATGATCATTCCTGCAAACTTCTGGGTATTTCCTTTGAATTCCAAGAATCAAGTACTTGATGTGTTCAAGAATTTTCAGGTCTTGATTGAGAGACAAATAGGGAAAAAATTAAAATGCATTCATTCAGACAATGATGGTGAGTATATTGATGATTTTGATAATTATTTCAAATAGCAAGGTATTCGGCATCAGAAAACTCCTTCAAAGACTCCTCAGTTAAATAGTTTAGCAGAGAAAATGGATAGAACTCTAGTTGAGAGGGCTAGTTGTTTGCTTTCAGATGCTAAGTTGCCAGATTCATTTTGGGCAGAAGCACTTAATACTGTTGCTTATATTTTTAATTTATCTATTACTGTTGCTTTAGATGGTGATGTCCTTAACAAAGTTTAATTTGGTAAGAATGTTTCTTATGATTGCTTGGGAGTCTTATGGTGTAAGGCCTTTTTGTGCATGTTTCTAAGGATGAGAGGTCAAAGCTGGATGTTAAAATTAGGAAATGTATCTTCATTGGTTATGGTCAAGATGATTTTGGCTATCGTTTATATGATTAGGTTGAAAAGAAACTTGTTAAAAGCTGTGATATTGTGTTCTTTGAAGACCAGACAATTGGAGATTTTTAAAAAGCTGAGAAGGTTGATTCTCAAAGCAGTGAAAGCTTAGTTGATGTTGGTCCAGTTCCTGTGACTATTCCACCTGAAGAAAATCTTCAAATTGATGATAATCAAGTTGATAATGAAGATGAACATTATGTTCAGAATGACCAACAAGATGCTGTTGATGCTCCAGTGCAAGATGATATGGTTGACCAACAACCAACAACTATTGATGCTGCAAAGAGTTCTCTTAGAAGATCTACTAGAGAGAAAATACCTTCATCTCGTTATCCTCCCACTGAGTATATACTCTTGACTGATGGGGGAGAACTTGAAAGTTTTGACGAGACCATGGATAGTGATGAAAAAGAAAAGTGGTTTGATGCTATGGAGGATGAGATGAAATCCTTGCATGATAATCATACCTTTGATTTGGTTAAGCTACCTAAAGACAAAAGATTTGAAAAACATGTGGGTTTTCAGGGTGAAACATGAATACGGTAACCTAGTTCCATGGTACAAGACTAGATTGGTTGTCAAGGGCTTTAATCAGAAAAAGGGAGTTGATTTTGGTGGAATTGTTTTCTCCAGTTATGAAGATGTCATCCATTTGAGTTGCTCTAGGCTTGGTTGTAAGTCTAGATTTAGAGGTTGAGCAAACGGATTTTAAAACTACTTTTCTCCATGGTGACTTAGATGAAGAAATTTATATGGAGCAACCAGAAGGTTTTGAATTCAAGTAAAAAGAGAATTTTGCTTGCAAGTTGAAGAAGAGCTCATATGGTAACTCTCAGAAAGTGGTACAGGAAGTTTGTTTGTTTTATGAGTCAACAGGGCTTCAAGAAGACTTCTTCACACCATTGTGTTTTTGTGCAAAAATTCTATGATGATGACTTTATCATCTTATTACTTTATGTTGATGACATGCTTGTTGTTGGTCATAACGCCTACATGATTCAGAAGTTGAAGCAAGAGTTGAATAAGTCTTTTGCTATGAATGACTTGGGGCCAACAAAGCAGATTCTTGGCATGCAGATTGCCCATGACAGAGAGGCCAAGAAGTTGTGGTTATCACAAGAGAAGTACATTCAGAAAGTACTTCGCAGGTTCAACATGGATAAAGCTAATGTTGTCAGTTACCTTAGCTATGCACTTCAAATTGAGCACGAAGCAATGTCCTTCCATTGATGATGAGAAGGAAGACATGAAAAAAGTTTCTTATGCTTCAGATGTTGGAAGTTTGATGTATGCAATGATTTGTACCAGACCAGATATTGCACACCTTGTTGGTATTGTTAGTCATTTTCTTTCTAATCCAGGAATAGAGCATTAGAATGTAGTGAAATGGATAATGAGATATCTTTGTGGCACTTCTAGTCAGAGTTTGTGTTTTGGGATAAGGAAACCAATTCTTTGTGGTTACAGTGAGTAAGATATGGTTGGTGATGTTGATACTCGAAATCCTACTTCATGCTACTTGGTTAATTTTTCAGGGGGGCTATGTATTGGCAATTTAGATTGCAAAAATTTCTTGCTCTATCTACTACACAAGCTGAGCTTATTGCTGTCGTTGGGGCTTGTAAAGAGTTTCTCTGGATGAAGAGATTTTTTGGGGAACTTGGCTTTATTCAAGAGAGGTATGTGCTTTATTGCGACAGTCAAAGTGCTATTCATCTTGGAAAGAATTATACATTTCATGGTAGGTCTAAACATATTGATGTGAGATATCATTGGATTAGAGATGTGTTGGATTCTAAGTCGCTTGAACTTGAGAAGATTCACACCGATGATAATGATTCGGATGGATATGTTGACTAAAGCTCTTCCAAGAGGAAAGTTTGAAGAGTGTTGCATGATCATCGGGATGGTGGTCTCCTCCACATAGTCGGGAGGGGGAGAATTATTGGGTTTGTGATTTTCCCTTCCTATGTGGACCGTATTTTATCCCAAATTATCCAACTTCGATGAAACTTATTTTCTTCGATTCACTTACCCTCTCACCTTCATTAATTTACTCATCACTTGTTTGAAATATCATAATACCTACAATCCCAAAATAATCTTATTCCCGAACTTACGATGAAACTTTAACGTACGAAAATGCGGAATGTAACATCTCATTTTCGAGCTTTCATCAATTTACTTATGGTGTATTTTCACGTACAAAAATATGGGGTGTAACACCATTCCCCCTTTGGAACATTCGTCCTCGAATGTTGACTGATGCACTTATCATTATCATAACCTATAGTTCTTGCGACTACTTTAGTAGTCTCCTTGCCATCTAGGCAGTTGTTCTGTGAATAAATCCAAAGTCCAAGGTGTTCCCACCTTTAGTCCTCTTTCTCACACCACGACTTGTGGTCGGAATTTTCCCAATCTCGTAAATGTTGCTATCTCCCATCAAGCAGCTTGTACGACTCTGACTTTGTATGTGCGCCTATCCGGCTCTTCTATTCTCTTTCCTCCAACTTTTAGCCAATCTGTAGGCCTCACTTTGTGAACATATACAGAATTATGACAAGATGTCCCTCTGGGCGTCATTAGCTTTACTACATGTAAGTAGGTCATACTACCATAACTTCTTCCTTCGATTTATCGTTACTGAGGTCTGCTACTAAACTCCAGGTTATTTTCGTTGCTTATCCCATATGTATAAATCTAAGTCCTTTAATGCTTCCTTGTTACTGTACATCTTAAGAATGACGGCCTAATCTCATCTCATACTTTGTAACTTTTATCTATCCATTGTTGATTCACCTCAATGTTGATCTACAATCCACCACTGATAACTTGAAACTTCTTACGTAATACATTGCCATTAAGGCCTACATCTCATCAGGGAATATCTGAAGTGGCTTGTCTAATCCACCTAGGGGCGATACTATATTTCAATAACCATATTTTATAGCATCCCAATGTAATTCTCCTTACGAGGTTAATTTAATCATGTACCATTCATCAAATCATTATTCAATCGAAGGCCCAAACGTCATCTTTTATCTATCACAATTACACCCTTATTCTATTACAGGATTGTATTCCATCTTTAAATTCTACTAGTCTTAGACTCCTTTGAGTACATTAGGCTATACTGATCTTTCTATAACTTAGAGAAACCATCAGCTCTTCATGTTTTCATGGGTTTAATCATGAGGACTTATCCATTTTCGTCACCTTCTCACTTGCCTTTTCTTATCCTTACTCATGTCTTCCTAAAACCTTGTCGTTCAACCATACTTAACTTGTGACCTACACATATTTATTTATACTACTCGCAACCTTCCTTCAACTTGCTTGCACCATAGATTTTCTTATGTTATTCTGGAACATCAAGCGAGACATCACATCGTCGCAAACTCTTCTTTACTCTTTTAACTAGACCTCTCGATACCTAGAAATCATAGGCTGGAAGATATGCCACTAATTACACCGCTATCCTTCCTGGATACTGAATCGCAACGCTTCTACTATCTTAAGTATGGATTATTCACAATCTTCTGCACCTGAGTATCTCGTAAACCTTTACCTTACTTACCTTAAAATCTCGCATCATATCTTCTATCTCTTTCATGGCCTCCCTTCCACATAGGTATAATTCACCTCCACAACTTGAAGCTCTATTATAATACTTTCACCTCTGGTGCATACACAACCCGGTGGGAGATTCATACTGACTTCTTATGAGGCTGGTACTTCTTCTAGATGGCTTTATTGTAGAGCCATTATAGAATATGGCTACTGTATTATCTTTCTTGTACCTCTAAAATCTAAGAGTAATCCTGTAATGTTTTCAATCATGAGGTGTATAATTTTCTGGGTCCAATAATCAGATTCCTGATTTACTTCGTTGATGTAACTCTTTATTTTCCTCCTTCTTATGTGACCTTTATGTAGTCTTAATCTATTTCTCGGTCTGCGGCTCATGGTATCAGTTATTACTTTAGCCTTTCATGGGAATTATGGAATATCCATGATACAATCTTCTAACAATTCAATCCTTTGTCTATTCCCTGGCTCAATTCTTTCTTTTAACTTATATCGGAGTCTTCTACGACTGTATGATTGTCAACATATATGCTGCATGGATAATACTCTGAAATATTAAGCGCGTTCATAACGTAACTGACTCTGGATCATTGATCGAACAATTCCTTTCGTTCCTTCTCAACTTTATTTAAATGTAAGCAATTACTTTTCCTGGTCATTCTGCCGCTTATTGCATGAATACTTGGCTTATATTAGTGCCCACACATATTGGAATTCAGTACAACCCATATGATCTTGAATATCACCTTTTGATTTTTTTTCTTCCTGTTCATAGTCACGATAGGTGTCACTTTCTTGTGGAGTACATAGAATGTTGTTATGAGACTGGTGTTACAAAACCATTTCTTCTTCAAGTTACTTTGCTTAGGTTGAAGACTTCTTCCTTATTTCCTCAGCCAGTCTTTCATTGTAGTATTTAGGGAGGATCCTCTGACCCTTGTAAAGCTGCGAGCTTATTACATCGTATACCCGATGGAATTTTTGATGTTCTTCCTCGCCTATAATTATCCGTAGTTACTTATCTCTACGCCCTTATGCTTGTAAGGTTGCTTCTGAACAATATTTTGACTGTCTTCCCAGTGGCACTCCCTTTTATTTACGTAATATTTATACGGTACCTTTAACTACACAAATTCCTATCTGAATACATCCCAAGTATCACAATGTCGTAACTACGAGGCTGAATTTACTATATTGGGTTTTACTATGTTTATCTTGCACGATCTGCTGATTTGTCTGCAACCTCTTGTCTAGCCATAACTAAGCTCTTCCTGAATCAACTACAAATTACTCTTTGTCCCATTCTCATGTCAATGCTCTGCGAATCCTTCTTGGATCATTTCCTTTGTCTTAGCTTGCGCCCTGCACTGGCTTCTTATTTATCAATAACATATCGGGCATGAACCCTTACCTCCTCTTCTTGGCGTCGCGTTTGCATAATGTTCTGGAATCGTAGCATATCTATAGGATTTGAATAAGTGTAATCTCATCCCTTTCTCATTTAATCATATTATTTCTTTATCATTCCATAGTTACTAGAACCACTTAGTTCTGACTTAATGCCACGTCACTCCATATTCCCCTGTTTAGGAAGGTGCTAAGATTCAGTGCTACGATGATCTACATATAGATGCTTTATCTCTTTATCTTTGGCTTCTTTTCACATCATCGATGACCCTTAAGCCTTGCGGAAATACTTTTGTACCAAGGATAACGAAATTCCTTATTCACGAGGGTGACACCTAGTGTAACTGGCATATATAGTCCATTAAGCTTAACTTTACTCTCAATGCTTGCTTTAGGGAAGCGTCCTCCTGAATGACCTTTAAGGGTTATTTTTCTGTTTTCCATTCTATTATTGTCAGAACGCAATCTCTGAAATTCTCATGATGTCGACCAATATTAAATTACTCAGTCCCTAATTCATGTTTAGCTTACCTTGTTCACCAGCCCATACTGATTTCTATTACTTTGGGGTCTAACTTTTCCTTCTGGTAGTCGTGTTGGATTCACGAACTTATTTCTCGAAATGAGGATACAACTTTATGGCCTATAACATTTTGTTGTCTCCAGGCATGGCACCTCTCATCTTTTCCTTCCCTTGACTAGAGACTATGTAATACTGTCATTTCATTATTTTTCCTACCGTTGTTATCCATGCATCACATCTTACTTATAATGTTTCATTAACTCTCTTCTCATTTCCTGCTAATATTTTTGTTTATCACTTTATTTTGAAAATTTCAACAGGATATTCTTTTGCTTTTAGCTCCCCTTGCTCCATCTACTGGTTTTTCGGGTTGCCTAACATTCTTTATTTACTAGGGACGGGAGCTACACTAAGGTAATATTTATCCCTTCAAGGCTCCAGTGCCTATCTTTGTAGTACTCATATCTAGCTGTACTATTTTAGAGTGCCCCATCTGGGTGTCTCACAAGGAGATCTATTAGCACATTTGCAATATCCTTCGGAAATGTCAGCTAACAATCCATCCAACATTTTGGGTTACTTTAACCTCAGTTGGATCCTGATATCCCGTCCTTTTCTTAAACAATATCTTTTGGCTCCCATGGAGCATAACTGAGATGGATGTGACTAATTGTACATACCTCTGTTACAATTGATGGTAACTCAAAATGCTTATATTTCTCTGCTTGAATTGTAAATATTGTTAATCTTCATTAACTGGGTGTCTCTTACCCTTCTTCACCTTGCTTCTTTTACTTGTTGAAACTTGTGTCTACCTTCCGATTCTCTTATTCCTTTTTATCGTAAGAGTGGATAGACATTCTTGCCTTAGGGATCCTTATCAAGAAGCTTACACATCTTAGTACACACATGATCTGTTGAATACCTCATATTTATCTATCATAAACATGATGCAAAAATCGAGTTCCTCTAACTCAACTCTTCCACAACCGCATTCAATCCCTTACTAACCATCTTTCTAGATATAGACATCATTGTATTGTGAATAAGATAGAGTTTAGGAAATTGAGTTCTTACAACTGAGCTCTACCATACGATCTAGAGTAAGAAGAAAGAGTGGCAGTCCTAAATACCCTGTAACCTCCTGCTTATAAGTGTGGTGCACAACACACCCATAAACAAGACTCTACTAGACTCGACTTGTAGATATCCCTAGGACATAACTGCTTTGATACCACTTCTGTCATGACTCAAACCGATGGGCCGCGACGGGCACCCGGTACTTTATTTAACTGAGTACCAACGTAATGTATCTTTCTTATTACATCATCATAGGTAAGTGGACCAGAAGGGATGTATGAGGTAAGAAGAATAAAACATAAGAGAACACTCGGCATAAAACGACCCAACCTGATATACTGACTTATACATATGACGTACGGGCCTATAAGTCCAAAGTAATCACTCGTACACTGAACATAGGCCGACAAGGTCATACAATCTTTCATATATATAACATATGTCTACAAGCCTCTAAGGGTACATAAACGTCATAAGGCCGGGACAGGGCTCCGACATACCAGTCAATACATGTTTAAATCATACTAACCAAATAAGCAACTCCGGAGCAAATGGAGCGCACCAACATATTCCGCTGAGCTGATAGCCTACTTGGAGGACTCTCAACTTGTCTATGGGGACATGCGGGCATGAAACGCAGCGTCCCCAGGAAAAAAAGGACATCAGTACAAATAATGTACCGAGTATGTAAGGATTGGAAATCAGTAAACAATAGACATGAGAGAAATAAAGAGTAAAAGACTCAACATGTATATCTGAATAGCTCTGTGAATCATTTGATATTATAATGTCATGCATATGCATATAAATTTCACACCATGCATGGTTATATGCGTTCATAACATCATCTAGCCTCTGAGGGCATCCCATCATATCATCTTGGCCACTGTGGGCAAATCATCACGTATACCAGTTGATCAGGTGGTGGTGCGTATATAACGCCATTTCCTTTTCTCATATCCCATATACATATATATACATATAAATACATGTATATAACGTTATCTGGTCATGGTTCAATGTATATGTATAAATGAATGCAATGCATGAGAAGTACATCAATAAAATCTTTCGGAACGTCATGAGACCATTATATTTATGATTAATATCATGAAATAAACTTTATCAACTTACGTATTTTCTGAGACCCATGAAAAAATGATAGAATAATAAGACATATGGGAATCAAGAACATAGGAACCTCTAGTATTTATATGAATAGAGTCATTTATGGGAGTTGTGCATTTTCTCGTTTCGTTTGTATCGTATGGATCATGCCAAAAAGAAAGAAGGGATAGCCTTAATATATCTGAGCCGATTCTCTTGACAATCCCTCTAATACACGCCAATTGCGATAACATGTAATTGGCAAGATCAGAGTAGAAAAAAATCCGTATAATATTTTTGAGAAAGATTGCACCGTACTCCCTTAGTATCACAAAATTTCGCTGCTATAACATTACGTAGTCTCGTATGATTTTTTGTAGTAAAATTACGTTGCTAATATCTACTCTTTCATGAATGAGTTTGCTGAAGCTTCATCTCTTAAATTAGTAGAGATGAGCAAATCATTTTGGTGAATTTATAGAAGCCTCACATTACCATGTAAATTTATATACATCTCTCTTAAAATGATTTTATATCCATCTCTTAAAGATCAATGACTAAGACTTCGAATGAATAAGCATTCAAAAGGTGATGACTAAGCCTTATCAAGAGACTTTTAAGAGTCATCAATTTGGCAAGGGTTGGATGCCACATTTGGGGATAAGGACTTATCAAACTTATCCACAAATGTCTTAATCTTTATCCAAATAACTTAATTACTTAATTAATCTCCCATTAGAATTCATAATTACCTAAGTATTCACATAATTAAAAATTATCTCAAATTACTGAAAAATACTGCTCACTTTTAACACACCTTATACACCTTACTATCATGGTCATGTGATACCTTGTATGACACTAGTTCATAAATATGGGGTATTATAGTTCGGACCGTATTTTATCCCAAATTGTCCAACTTCGACGAAACTCGTTTTCTTCGATTCACTTACACTCTCACCTTCACGAATTTATGTATCCCTTGTTTGAAATAGCATAATACTTTCAATACCAAATAATCTCATTCCCAAACTTATGTTGATTAACTTACGGCGAAACTTTAACGTACGAAAATGCGGAATATAACATCTCATTTTCGAGCTTTCTTTAATTTATTTATGGCGTACTTTCATGTACAAAAAATATGGAGTGTAACACCAACTTAGGTCTTATTTCAAGAACACAAGAGTTACTTTATACCAGCCATATAGAGAGAAAAAGTGTGAGGGAAGTGATGATTTTTATACTAGTGAAAATCAACTACAATAGTGCGCTTCAAATTGCGTGTTTTGATTCGTTAACTGTTGGATCGTGCTCAAATTTGAACTGGGGGTTTCAACATCCTGTTCTTTGATTTCAACGGTGGAGATTGGATTTTGTGGCCTGTAGCTCCAGTTTTCGAGCACGAACAATAGCTCATTTTTAGGTGATTTCTCTCATTTCTTCACTAGTTTTGGTGTTATCTTTCATATATTATTGCTCTGTGTTTGCATTTATGTGGTAGCCATTTTGAGAACACTTTTGTAACTCTTGTTGATTATTAGTGGAGTTTTTGTGGGTTAAGGTCCCGTGATTTATTTTACCTTTTCACATTGAAAGGGTTTTTCACGTAAATTTGGTGTCTCGTATCTTGATTACTTTTGTCTTCTTATTTCTCGTTTTCTTATGGTGTAGTTGCGGTCCATATTACCATTTGTACCAATTTATTGTCTTCTCTTGGTCAAGTGGATTGAGAAAATTTAAATTTAGGTTGTTTCCACTATTTCCTAGTCGTGCAATTTTGATATTGCTTGTTTCTTCCCAACACCAGCATGGTGGATAAGATGCGAGAAGTCAGGCTCAGATGGTACGAGCATGTGAGGAGGAAATACACAGATGCTCGATGAGGAGGTACGAGAGGTTGGCCATGGAAATTTGGGGATTTGAGAGAGGTATAGTTAGGCCTAAAAAACATGGGGAGAGGTGATTAGACAGGACATGGCGCAACATCACCTTAGTGAGGACATAATCCTTGATAGGAGGGCATGTAGGTCGAGGATTAGGGTAAAAGGTTCGTAGTAGGCGAGTGTACCTCTTTTCTATTCCTTCTTTATATTTAAATTTTTAGTACTACATGTTGTTTTTTTCGCTTCAGTTCCCTTATCATCGTATCTTGTTGTTGTTACTGATTGTTATTTCAAGTTAGCTAACAAGATATTTCAACTCGGTTCCTTAGCTAGTCCACCAATAGATCCAGGTGGAGTTTGGGAGCAGTACTAGGTGAAGTATTTAATTATCATATGATTAACTGGTTAATCATCGTGCAATATAATGTACTACAGTCATAAGATTAAGTCTTGTAACAAAAATTACACAACAATATATAATGATGAAAAATAATAAATCTAATTTTGAAAACACAAGTAGGTTGTCACTTTATCTACTCACCTTACATAATATTCACTTGACACTATTTAAAAATAAAAACTAAAAAACTCATTTCGAACCCAATCTAATACCATGTCTTTCACCATGTGATAAATTGTGAGTTAATTCTTTGCTCATTATTTTTTAAGTGAGTCAAAACGTAATTTTTTTCTTGAATTGGTGACATATGATTATTATGCAAGGTGAGATTGTGAGTTGTTGACGTTGATATATTTAGATGCCAATAATATACATATTACGTTTTTTGAGGTTAGTTTTTAACGACTCATCTTCCGTGATATATAAATATATTCGAGTTATTTTTTTGGTTATGAAATTTAATTTCATGACTTTTGATGCAGTGATTTAAAGGTGGATAACCTTGAGGGGTTGTACTGAACCTAATTTTATTGTGAATGAACACTATATATGCGGTAATTATGTCCTCTCTCAGTTTTCTTTTCCCTCGATTCTCATTCGCTAATATGCTCACTTTTTAAATATTATTCCTACATCTACTTAGCCTCGAGGTCTCATTCGCTAATAGGGCTATACACATAAGAGAACTAAGGATTATTTGCGATAATATTCGATTCGTTGATCACTTGAGTTATTAAATTAAAATTTTAATATTTGTACATATTTAGTAGATTTTGACACACACACACATATACATACATACATACATACATACATATATATGTGTGTGTGATGCCTCAATGGGTCATCTTGTGTTTTAGAACTCTATTTCACGCTCTTTAGCCCTAAAAATCTCATTTTACCTTCCTCAATTTGCGTGCGCAGTCTGAGCGTGTTTCCGTAAAGCTTTTGTGTGGAAAATTGAAGAAATAATAAATTTTGGCCTTAAAAATAATTTTTAGTTGATTTCGGTCAACGTTTTGAGTAAACGGACCCGAACCAGTGTTTTGACAGCCCCGATGGGTTCGTAGTAAAATATGGGACCTGGGCGTATGCCTGGAATCGAATTCTGAGATCCCTAGCTTGAGAAATGAATTTTTGACTAAAATTGAAAGACGAAAAAATTAATGATTTTAAAGAATTTGCTTAATATTTGATCTTGTTGGTATTGGGTTCGTATTTTGGTTTCGGAGCCCGTTACAAGTCCGTTATGATATTTATACCTTATGTGTGAAATTTGGTGGGAAACGAAATTGATTTGACGTAATACGGACTTTCCTTTGAGAAAATAGAAATTTCAAAGTGTTATTGAGAATTTCATATGTTTTGGTGCTAAATTCGTAGTTCTAGGTGTTATTTTGGCGATTTGATCGCACGAGCAAGTCCGTATAATTTTTTAGACTTGTGTGCATGTTTGGTTTAGAGCCGCGAGGGCTCGGGTGAGTTTCATATAAGCTACGAGATGTTTTGAACTTAGAAAAATCTAGTTTTTTGGCTTCAGTTATCATCTGGTGTTTCCTTCTTCGCGTTCGCGAAGGTACTCTCGCGAACGCGAAGAGTAGATTGGTCTGAAAAAAAGTTTCTTTTACGCGAACGCGGATCCTGGGTCCCGAACACGGAGCGAGGGGAGCTTTACCCTTCGCGAACGCGACCATCTCAACGCGAACGCGAAGTGTTAGGGACCAGGAGGAAGGGTCAGTCATTCCTTCTACACGAACGTGAGAAATGGTTCGCGAACGCGGAGGCCAAGGGGGTATAGCTTTCGCGAACGCGAGGAGGAATTCACTAACGCGTAGGCCTTTGTGCCGATGTGTATCGCGATTGCGACAGGTCCTTCGCGAACACGAAGAAGACCTGTCCAGTGTTTTAAAACAGAATTCAAAACATGACTTCTTCCTAAATTTCATATTTCTTTCACCAGAACTCGACCTAGGGTGATTTTTGAATAGAGAATTCAACACCAAATCATAGGTTTGCACCTCGTTTTCTTCGATTTTCATCATCACCCATTGAATTCCTAGTGCTAAATCTTGTTCATTCATGGTAGAAATTAGGGATTTTGGGAGAATTAGAAATTTTGCAAATTTGAGAATTTAGGCCTCGATTTGGAGTCGGATTCCGAAACTTATTACATAGTCGGGCTCAGGGGTGAATGGGTAAATGGATTTTGGTCTGAACCTCGAGTTTTGACCAAGCGGACCCAGAGTCGATTTTTGACTTTTTGGGGGAAATGTTAATCTAAATTTATGTATTGAAATTGATTTCTTTAGCAATATTTGATGTTATTAAGTGAATTATGGCTAGATACGAGTGTGCTGGAAATCTAGAGGAAAAGAGGTATTTGAGCAGTGAGTGGCCTGTGGATCAAGATAAGTGTTGTGTCTAACCTTGACTTGAGGGTTTAGGAACCTTTCCCTTATTTTCTACGTGATAAATCACGTGAATGGTGTATACGTGAGGGAACCTTTCCCTTTTTACTTATTTTCTTCCGTTCTCCTTATATTGTTTTCCTTCTTGCTTTACTTGTTACATGTTTAATTGTAATTCCATGTCTAATTGTTACTTGTTAGATAATGTGCTCCCTTGTTGAAGATATTTGTTACCCCGTAGGATTATTGCTCCCCTTTTATTGGCTTAAGCTGTTTTTATTGGCTTTTTCTGTGATGTCCTGGTTTGGTCTCGCTGAGTAGTATTAATTCTATTGAGTTTTACTGTTTGTACGGCTCTCGGTTGCTTTGCCCTGAATTTCAAGTGTTGGTAGGGCCTTGTGTGAATTTTATGAAACTTCTGTACACTATGTGTAATGTATTATGATATGGTGAGATCGGGTTGCATGCCGCAATAAGTAGAATAAGGGAGGATTGAACGAGGAGGAATACAAGTGAATATGATTATTTGGTGGGATCGGGTTACACGCCGCAACATGAAGAATAAGGGTGGATTGATACAGAGTAATAAGGGTGAATTATTATGTTGATATTGATATATGGTGGGATCGGGTTGCACACCGCAACATATATATATTAGTTACTTTTATTTTAATTGTTACGGAGGATAAGGGAGGATTGGTGAGATCGGGTTGCACGCCGCAATATATATATATATTATTTACTTTTATTGTAATTGTTACAGAGGAATAAGGGAGGATTGGTGGGATCGGGATGCGCGCCGCATCAATATATGTGTTTATGTATTCTTCTCTGACTGTGTAAGTTATTCGGAGGTTTTACATTTCTCTTAAGAATTGATTATAGTTGGATATTGATAAGGCAGTGGAGTTATGTATTTGTTCTTGCAATTTACGGCTTTTAAATTATATTGTTCTCCTTTTCTGCCTTATTATCTATCATCTGTAGCATATATATTGTGAGTGTCCCGCCGTAGCCTCGTCACACCTTCGTCAAGGTTAGGCTCGGCACTTACCAGTATATGGAGTCGGTTTGTACTGATACTGCATTATGCACTTCCTATGCAGATTTCGGAGTAGGTTGTGGCTGACTGGGAGATTTGGCTCAGGTTCACAGTTGGAGATCCAAGGTAGTACTGCTGGCGTCCGCAGGTCCTGGTGTCTCCTTCTACATCTCTTTATCACTGTTTTTTTTTTTTCTTTTCAAAAACATATGTGAATTTATTTCAGACACATGTTTGTAGATAAATCATAGAGTTCATGCATTGTGACACCAGGTTTCTTAGTCGTATGACAATAATTTTCATTAATGTACGCTTTCTAGGTTAACACATGAGAGGATCTCAAATATTTCAATATTTTTTAAAGAAAATTCAATATAAAGTCTTAAAAATATATATATAAATTATATATTTATTTGTCGGTTTGATTCGGGTTTTTTTACTCAATATCAAACCAACTCAAACCAAACCTAGTCGGGTTTTGAAATCGATTTGGTGCGATTTTTCGATTCGGTTTGTACACCTTACTCCCAACATAAATAAAATGAAATATTGCGAGAAAATCAAGCAAATTTTACTTAACCCTTTAGTTTTTCGGGTTTGAAAAAACAATACCTCATTTATTGAATGTTACAGTAAATTCTCTTGATTTTTTATCTTAAATCAACGGGGAAAAATTAGTTGGATCATTTCATATATGTCTAAAATGCCAAATTTGACCTTCAATTATGATATAATATTATACGTTTCTCAAAAATAAAAAAATTATTCAAAGTACCTAATAATATTGTATATAGATAAAATAAATTTCATCTAATTGTTCCAATATTTCAAAGTAACAAAAAATAATACTTCCCTCATACTAAAAACAAAAACCCCTTGAAATAATATCTTCTTGGTTTTCATCGCAAAGTAGTGTGTAAAAAGAAATCCAATGTTGCCCTTAGTTAGATCTAACTTCTATTAGCTTCTGTTAACGATTTAACCAAATTGATTTAATTGAATATAAATGCGCTCAATTGCATAGTACAAGAATTAAAATTAAAATTGAGTGATAACTCAGGAACTAAATTGTTATTTTCTTTAAAAATGTTTTTTTTATCTATTGTTTAAAGTTTTAAAATATATTAAGAAGATCAGTTAATAATATTTATAGTAAGAGATATTTTATGAAACCAGCCTTAGTGTACGCGCTTTGCGCGTGAACCCTATTTTAATGAATATATAGTTTCAAAATCTTACATAATTAATATTAAAGAATATGTTTAAGTTTTTTATTATAAAAAGTCAAATAAAATAATATAAGTTTTTGAAAATCATGATGTTGATATCTATTTAGCTAGCTCAATAAAAGAAGAAATCATGCCCAAAATTCCTGGTATGTCAACAAACAAGTAACACAAACTGCTTTAATCACAAATCTTCAAAGATTTGTCAAAATAATAAAATTTAAAAAATTGAATATATCGGTCTATGGAGATTTACAAATGAAGAGGTTGACCCTTTAACTTCTAGAAAAGATTGGCAAGTGTCACTATAATGTTTATAAATAAGTAATGTTGAGTTACTATTTATAACAAATAATTTAATAATATTATAGAGTCGTCATTGGTCAAAATGAATGCAAAAAGAAAGAAAAATAACTTATGATATCTCATATAGAATACAACCTTATTGATATAAGTCGAGTATAATTGTTGTTTATTAATTCATCCTTATTGCTATAAATTTGTATGTTTCCAATTTGACTCTTAATATTATACAGATAATCGATTTTCCCCCACCCCAATGTTGGAATTTTTACATATTGAAATATTACAAAATTCTAAATATTTAAAATAATTAAATAAAAATTATGTCTAGTATGAAAGTAATTAGTCTACCCTTTGAAGATTGATTCTTATTGAACAAAATTATAACAATTAACTATGTTTAAAACTTGGAAATAATCTAACTACGTACAATTTGAGTTCTTATTTAGAGCTTTCAATCTAGTCTTGAGATTCTTTTTCTTGTTTGCTCCCATTACTTGACATTATCAAATAGGTTCTTATTTTTCATCTTTTTATCTTTATTCTTCCATCTTTTAATTTGTTCTTGTCATGGTAATAAGTCTTATATGAGGATGCACGATATTTAATTTTTTTTAAAAAAAATCTTCTTGTTGCTAGTAAATACCTTTATTTTTGTTGTATTGTTGATTGAATTAATTATTCAGTTAAACGTTCAGAACTCGAAAATCTTAAAAAAAATTAACAACAATGGGTAATTTGTAAATATTGAATATAAGCAATAGGCAATCTAACCAATGTTAATCTACAATAGATTATTTAACATATAGAAAAATAATTAGGAATAATTTATTGAAATGACTGAAAAAATAAAATAAAAATAATATAGATGCACTATACGTTGGATGCTCTCTAAAAAGGTAAAATACTCCTTACATAAGAAGACCATTATTATTAAATTTTTAAGGGGATTATTTTGCCATTAAATTGAATATTTTGTACAATTACTTAATTTACCTTGGAATTCCAATGCACTAAACTTTAGACAAGATATTTATGAATAAATGAGTATTTTCATTTTAATCCGTAAATATTAGGAAGACTTACTTTATTCAAATAAAAAAAGAGTTAAGTCAAAATTTTAGTTAATTATAAAGTCCTTAATTTTAGGAAAATAATTAATGACTACTTTGTTCAATATAAAATTTATCTTTAAAGGGGTAAAAAAAGCGAATAATATTTCGCAAAGGACGTTCATGCTTTTAATATATTATTATAGAAGATATAGATATAGATTATCTTTTATGTTCCTTAAATGAGTCATTATTGACTCTAAGCTTTAATGCTAGGATAAAATAGAAAAAAATCAATATGTCTTTTGGTTTTTTAAGTGAAACTAATAGCCTGTTTGACCAAGCTTTTTTTTTGGGGCCAAAAGTGCTTTTTTTGGTTAAAAATATTTTTGGCCAAAAATTAAGGTGTTTGGCGAAGCATTTGGAAGGGAAAAAAATGCTTTTGAGGAGAAGCAGAAACAATTTTTGAGAAACAGAAAAAATAACTTCTTTCCAAAAGCACTTTTCTGAGAAGTACATTTGAGAAAAATACACTTAGAATTAGTTTTCAAAAGCTTGACCAAATATTAATTACTATCAAAAAATATTTTTCAAATTAATTAGCCAAACATAAATTATTTCTCGCCGAAAATAATTTTCAAAATAAGTTAATTTTAGAAGTTTACCAAATATGCTATAAATTAGATCAAATTTGTGTTATTCTTCTAACGTTAACGGATAAAAAGGACGGACACAAGGGAGCACTACATAAATTTATTTAGGGACACATTTTGAGTCAGTACTTGTTTCCTTGACGAGAACCTATACTCACTGCTCTTTCTCTCTGACCTGCTGAAAATAAAAAAGGGTTAAGCTCTCACAAATTTCAGCAAAACAGAAGAAGCTACGCTACTTTATAAGTATTTCTCTCTTCTTCGTTCAACAATGCTTCTTTTTCTTAATTTTTCTGCTAAATCTTTAAAATATTCAGGAAATGCGGGGTTTCTCGATAGTTTTCTGAAACTCGCTTCAATTTTGATATTTCTTTTTAACTTATCTTTGTTGTTTTTTCCCCATTCTTAACAGCTTTCTTTTATTAAAATCAATATAGGTATAATGCAGATTCATCTGACTTTTTCTTTTTCCCGCTTTTTATGTATATGAATAGTAAATTTGAGCACATGGGTTTTAGGGATATGAAATTGATTTTAGCTAATTCTGAAAGTAGGAAGTAAAAAAAAAAGTTAAATACTTGTCCGATACTTCTTGCATGTCGAGTTCTTATGTTTCTGTTACTATTTCATGCTTTTGGGTTTAGGGTTTTAGAGGTGAGTTGATTGAAACAGGAATATCAGTGTGCTGAAATCCCTAAAAATGGTTGAAATCACTTTATGGGTTTTCTTGAGGTTTTTGTTTTAATTTTAGGTTGCTTTTACTTTTCAGAAAAATGTTGAAAGCATTTTATGGGTTTTCTAGAGGTGAAAAAAAAAGAGGAAAAGAAGAGATTTTAAAGGTAGTTTTTTACATTTCAGGAAAAATTGAAAGCACTTAAAGGGTTTCCTTAAAAACAAGTTGTAATATGGTAGCTTATACATTTCATTTATTTTGTTTTCTGAAATGCTGGTGAATGTCTTTGGTTTTCGAGGTTTATAAATTGAAAGCACTTACATTCGAATCGAGCTTGTTTTCCTGTTTTTCTCTGTTGGCTCTCATCATAACTCATTGTGATTTGGAATTTCTCATAATTTCTTTAGAAGGCATGAACAAAGTTACACATACTCCTGCAAACACAGTTTACATTAAAGAGCAAATTTCACCAAGCAATCCCAGTTTTCACCTAATATACATTTATTTAGTCTTTTGTTTTGTTGCTTACATCTCGATTTTGTTTTATTGTTTTCTAAATGAAAGACCAAACCTTAGTCCTCCCTCTTTTTCCTTTTAGTAAAAAATACTCATTTGGCCTTCCTGGAAGGAGCTTGGAAAATAGTGAAAGTTTCTAATTTTTCTAATTTCAACTGGGCTATCTTAAGACTTTTAGCTGTGAAAAATTGTCTCTGGACTGTACTACTGAGTGAATATGCTTTTTGAAAGGAGAGATCATATTTGTGCACACCACAAGTTGGAATAAAATTAATGTCAATAGGTGCTTCTCGATGCAGGCGCTTCATTCAGATGACGACTTCTGATATCATGGATGAAGTGGGATGTAGTAGTGGTAAAGGGAGGATATCAAATGGATCAACGATGATGGATTTTGATATTGATGATCTCTTTGAGGTGGATGATGATGATTGGGATGAGGATGAGGATGAGGATGAGGATGACGATGATAATCTTGATGTGGCTCCAATCAAAGAGTTGGGTGAAGGTTTCTTGAAGAACTTTTGTAAAAAAGCATCAACTGTTTTTTTTGAGAAGTATGGCTTGATTAGTCATCAGATTAATTCCTATAATGACTTCATCAACTATGGAATCCAAAGAGTGTTTGACTCGGTTGGGGAGATCCATGTTGAGCCAGGGTATGATCCATCAAAGAGAGGTGATGGTGATTGGAAGCATGCTTCTGTGAAGTTTGGGAAAGTATCCCTTGAGCGGCCAAGATTTTGGGCAGGGGAAAAGTTTTCTGTGGACAGTGGGAAAGAGTACCTGGACTTGTGGCCACGACATGCTCGCCTTCAGAACATGACCTACTCTGCCAGGATTATGGTTGAGACTCATGTTCAGGTAAGCAAATTTTTGTTTTTGCTTTGCCTATAGTCTATTGTTCTGTGTGTATCAATTTCTCCTTTTTATTTATTTATTTTCATTCATTTTCTTATGATTCTCTATTTTGAATTGGCCAGCTATGTTCTAAAATGATTGCGTTGTGTTGTTTTCCTGTAAATTAAGTTGCCAATCTTGTTGGTCTCTCTTGAACAGTTCTTTATTAAATGCATTGCCCATCTGATGAAATGTAAGAAAATGGTCATCACAAAGGAAATATGAGCTCTGAGCTGCATGAATTCCTTATCCTTAATACTTTGATATTTTAACCTAAAATCCCTTCTCATGTCATGCAATTACAACTTTTGTGGTTAGCATTGAGAAATATCCAACATGTCATTTATTTTCCCTATGCTAGTCTTCTCTCTTTCTTTTAGTTTCACTGGCTGCCTTTGTATATGATTTCAGGTGTATACTAAAAAGCTAGTTAGAAGCGACAAGTTCAAAACTGGGGTAGACCAGTTTGTTGACAAGGAGTGTGAGATGGAAGACAAAAGGGATGTCTTGATTGGGAGAATCCCTGTGATGGTGAACTCAGAGTTGTGCTGGATGAATGGTGTTGACAAGCCTGATTGTGAATTTGATCATGGGGGATATTTCATAGTCAAAGGGGCTGAAAAGGTAAGATCTTCCTGTTAGCAACCACACTTGATGCCTCCATCTCTTCTACCTAAAGAGGGCATAACAAACAAGGATGGACAGCTGGTCGTAGTTAGTATACTGTTCAAGCACTAACGTGTCTATAGGGAAAATAAAAGATATAATTCAAAATACAGCCATGTCAGCTGTTTTACTAACATTAACACTTGTTAACCAAAATATTTGCTTAAATATTAGAAGATGTGATGGTAATACATATTAGTATTATTGCCTTTGAAGAATTGGTACTTCTGTCAATAAAACTTTACCTTATAAAAAAAAAATATTATTGCCTTTGAAGAATCTTTAGCTATTCTTATATGCAGAAGTTTTGTTCTCAAGTTTCAAGCTGAGTAATGCAATCTTTTCTCTTTTCTGCTTATATAGTACTCCTTTGTCCCAAAAAGAATGCCAAAGTACTCCTTCTCCCAAAAAAAAAAAAAAAAAAGAATGACAAAGTACTATTTTGGAAATCAAATAGTTTTTTTCTTGACGACAAATTTCAAAACATTTTCTAAATACTTCTAGCGCTAAAAGTTTATGATTTAAGTTCTTTTATGTTGTTTCTAAATATGTAATATTTATTTCAGAAAAAGAAAAAAGAATGAATACTTAATTCACATCGAGAATTATATGTGTTTTACTCTCGTACTATTTTCGGGATTGAGGGAATATATGTAACTTTGGGCATGCCTTCCATACTCATGCTATTATTATACTAATATAGAATATTGTTTAACTTTTTTGGCCTTTTTGAATTAAATTTCTTATCACAGTTGCTTAAACATTGATACTTCTTGCCATTTCCATTTCAGACCTTCATCGCACAGGAGCAGATTTGTTTAAAAAGACTCTGGGTGTCAAACAGTCCCACTTGGACGGTTGCATATCGCCCAGTTGCAAAAAGGAATAGAGTCTATATTAAACTGGCCGAGACCTTGAAGCTCGAGCACATTAAGGGAGTAGAAAAGGCCCTTACTGTGTACTTCTCAGTGGCGGAAATGCCAATTTGGATTTTGTTTTTTGCTCTAGGTGTATCCTCTGACAGGGAGGTAGTAAATTTAATTGATGTGGATATTGAAGATACTAATATTGTCAATATACTAGTAGCTTCAATCCACGATGCTGATAAGAAGTGTGAGGATTTCAGGAAGGGGAAAAAGGCTCTCGCTTATGTTGATAGACTTATAAAGGGTTGTAGATTTCCACCTCAAGAGTCTGTTGAGGAGTGCATAAAACAATACCTGTTCCCTAATCTTAGTGGTCTCAAGCAGAAGGCTCGCTTCCTTGGCTATATGGTAAAGTCCCTCTTGCACGCTTTCATTGGTCGCAGAAAGGTTGACAACAGAGATGATTTTCGGAACAAGAGATTGGAGCTGGCTGGTGAGCTCCTTGAACGAGAGCTCAGGGCGCACATTAAACATGCTGAGAGGCGTATGCTGAAGGCAATGCAAAGAGATCTTTACGGAGATCGGCAAGTGCAACCAATTGAGCACTATCTTGATGCATCTATTATTACAAATGGTCTCTCCAGGGCCTTTTCCACTGGACACTGGTGTCATCCTTACAAGAGAATGGAGAGGGTCTCTGGTGTAGTAGCAACTATTAGACGAACCAATCCTTTGCAAATGACTGCTGATATGAGGAAAACACGTCAGCAGGTTACATACACTGGGAAGGTTGGCGATGCTAGATACCCGTAAGTGTTTGTAAATTTATCGGCCATATTTTTTTTGGTGCTTCTCATTAGCAAAGGTGGTGACTTTTTTTTGTCTTACGTCTTGATCCTTTGTTCCATTCTGTCATAATTTATGGTAGAAGTACTATTTTAGACTTCAATTTTTTTAAAAAAAATATGCACCAAGCCAGTGATAGATATATGAATGCAGTTTAATTCAGGTATGCCTCATTCCTCCAACAAGTCTAGCCAATTATATATGATAAAAAGGGGAAACCCAGTGCACTAAGCAAATGAAATAAGCGAGTTTTGGAACTTGTATTGAATTCCTCTTCAGAAGTTGTCTTGATCCTTTCTTTCATAATTGCCGAAAGATATGGAATCATGTTATCCTCCAAATGTTTTTTTTTCTTTTAATATCCAATGTTTATCCGCCAATGTGCCATTGTTTCAATTATTCTTCTATGAAGCACCCATTGCATGTTGGAGTTGGATATTATTGTTGCTGTTAATTTTAAACCAGAGCTAACGAAACACGAGATGATCCGCTTCAATGTGCCATTGACAGTTTACATGCATGCCAACTCGCAACAATGAATCCTTTCTTCTTAGATCTTCCCCTGTTAAGATTCCTCCATGGATTGAGCACCATGTAGGGAACGACTATTTTCTTAGGAGGTTTTGTGTTTCCAAAGTAAATATTTAGTGGGGCTTTGAGTCAACTTCATTCTTTATGTGATTGTCATATGACCTAATGGAGGAGCTTCTTAAAGATGATCTATTCATAATTATCTTATCAACCTCCTGAAAATTTGTAATGTTGTAAAGCTTGTGCGGGAATTTTTCACTTTACCCATTTCCAAATCCTAACTGCTTCCTGTATGCGTCTTCTTTTTTGACATGTCCATACTTAATGTCCTTCATCCCAATTAAGAACCTGCAATCATTGCCTTTTTCTTTTTGAGAATGGTAACAAATTTTATTCATCAGCACAAAGATTATGCTGGCAACAGTATTTACGGGGTACTATCCTTGTGAACTTTACAAGGCTTCAAAAATTGTAGAATAGATTCTGCATCTCCTAGAGAAAACTCTTTACACCAAAAGTGAAAATTTAAAATACAATTCATTTTAACTACTTGTATGGAGCTACTTCCGTCTTCAAAACATTTGTTATTTCTTTCCTTCCATATGGTCCACCAAATGCAAGCTGGGATAATCCTCCACCATGTAGGGTTCATCTTTTTGTTCACCATAGGAGGACTCACTGGAATAGTTCTGGCTAATTTCTCCCTTTTTAGAATGGCTCCAGTGGCTACAGGTTAAGTCTGGTCGGGCATGGGGACGATGTTCGAAATCCAATCAGAATAATCTACACCACGGTTCAGGTCCCGACACATGGGGGATTAATTAAGCTGCAAGGATCACAAAATGGATCTATGATTTCAAGTCCACTCGTTGATTTCGAGAAAACCAAATCAATTGGGACTGACCATTTTACCAGCATAGTTCCAAGCTTTCAGTAGATCACATGTGTTTCCCGGCATTATCCATTTCAAATTTACCAGGGCCAAAAATAGATTCCATAGTTGGGAAGTGAAAGCACAATGGAGAAAAAGATGGCTATTGTTTTCAGATTCAGCTTTGTAGAGGAAGCATGTGGAGGTTAATTGCATACCCCTTCTCTAAAGAATATCCTGAGTTAGACAAGCCCTCCTTGCTACTAACCATGTAAAGCAGTTAACCTTGTAAGGTATCTTGATCTTCCAAATTTGCTTCCAAGGCCAGTTGATGTTCTGTTGTCCATTATTGGAGAGATAAGTATATGCATCTCTTACCGTGAATACCTTACTGCCCCTACCATTCCATACCATGGTATCCACATTGTCATTGGGTCGTCTCAATCCCTCCATAGTTAGATAGAATGCAGTCACTATCCCCATTTCCCAATCATTTAATGCTCTCCTGAAAGTGGGATTCCATCCATGTTGGCTTCATACTTCACTGATTATTGAGTTAGGCAGAAGTGCTAACCTAAATATTTCAGGGAACCTATCTCTTAAAGGTTCATGCCCTATCCATTTATCGGACCAAAATGCTACTTTTCTGCCATTCTCATGGCAGAATTCAGTATTAGCTGTAAAGTCTTCTCATAATGCTCTGATTGACTTCCAATTGCTCACCCCATAGGCTGTGTTGATAGGTTTGGTGCACCAATGTCCCATGTTCCCATATTTTTGTGTTACCACCTCTCTCCACAGGCTATTTTCTTCCGTTCCATACCTCCATAGCCATTTACGCATTAAGCTCTTGATGAACTTTTAAGTTCCTTATTCCCATGCCACGTACTATCTTACTTGAGGTCACTGTTTTCCATCTCACCAAATTATACCCTTTCTTTTCTGTGTTTCCATGCCATAACAAATTTCTCCGGATAGCATCCAGCCTCTTCTCCACCTTGGCCGGAAGTGGAAATAACGACATAGCATATGTAGGCAAAGCGTCCAACACAATATTTATCAAAGTGGTTTTTCCACCAAGTGATGGATACTGTGTCTTCCATCTAGCCAATTTACTTTCACATTTGTCTAGTACATCATTCCGTATCTCCATTGCTTTGTACTTGGAGCCTAGAGCTAATCCCAGGTATTTTGTGGGTAGAGATCCCACCTCACATCCAAGGATACCAACTAGAACTTGAGTTTCTGCACCTCCATTAACTGGATATAACTTGCTCTTCTCCCAATTAATATATAACCCAGAAACAACTTCAAATAGGATAAATATTAGTCTGATATGCCTGACACTCTCCTTATTAGCTTCACAAAAAATTAATGTGTCATTAGCATATAGGAGGTGAGTGATGGCTAAGCAGTTTGTTAATCTGCTGTTTATTTGAAAGCCCCTGGTCCATCCATTTCTAGCAGCCTTCACCATCGTGTTGTTTAATCCCTCCATGGCAATAATGAACAGGAAAGGAGATAGAGGATCTCCTTGCTTAAGTCCCCTTTGAGATGGAAAAAAACCTTCAGGGGTACCATTCACTATTATAGAGAATCTGACACTACTAATACAGAAGCAAATCCATCTAATCCATTTGGAACCAAAACCCATGTCCCTTAGGATATTTGTGAGAAAATTCCATTTTACATGGTCAAAGGCTTTCTGTATGCCCAATTTGCAGAGTAACCCTGGCTCCTGTCCCTTCATTCTTGAGTCCACACACTCATTTGCAATTAAAGCTGCATCCATAATTTGCCTCCCTTTGATGAAGGCAATTTGATGTCTGCTAACCAATTTATCCACCACTTTCTTTAATCTTTCAGCCAAGATCTTGGAGATTATCTTATAAACACTGATAATTAAGCTAATAGGTCTAAAGTCCTTTAGCTCCTTAACCCCACTCTTTTTAGGGATCAAAACCACACATCTAGCATTGAAGCTTTTCTCAAAGTACTCCTGAGAATGAAAGTTATGGATAGTATCCTCCCAACATGAATGATAGAAACCCATGGAAAATCCATTAGGTCCAGGTGTCTTTTTAGCCTCACACATCTTAATGCATTCAAAGACCTCTTGCTCCTCAAACTTTCTTTGTAGCCATTCTTGTTCTTCGTCAGAAATACTTTGGGAGTCTTCCAAAGTAAACTGTGGTCTCCAGGCCTCTGTTTCTGAGTACAACTTCTGATAAAAGGAGATAATTTCTCCTTTAATTTCTTCAGGTTCAGTGATCTCTGCCCCATCAATAAGTAATTCATCCAATGTGATTATGCCTTTTGTGAGCGTTTGCCATTCTGTGGAAAAATTTAGAGTTCTTGTCTCCCTGTTTCAACCTTAGTATTCTAGATCTTTGTCTCCAAGCTATCTCCTCATGCCTTGCAATTTCTTCCACTTCTACTTCGAGGTTAACTTTCTGGGCTAGTTCATCATCAGTTAGGTTTCTTTGCTCTTGTAATGAATCCAGTTGGGCTATCCTCTCCAATATGTCAGTCTTCTTCCTTTCCAAGTTCCCATAATTTGCCAAATTCCATTCCTTGAGCTTTCCCTCCAGCATTTTCAGTTTAATGGCTAGAATATAATCCGGTCTGCCAGTCACTCTGAAAGACTCCCACCATTCCATCACCTTCTCCTTGAACCCTTCTGTAGCCACCAGCTTTCAAATTTGAAATAAGATTTACTGGTTCCCCATTCACCACACCCTAAAATGATAGGGTTGTGGTATGATGCAACTCTTGGGAGTGTAGACTGCCTAATGTGTCTGAAACTCACATCCCATTCAGTGGAGAATAGAATCCTGTCAATTCTAGAAGCCTCACTCTGATTATTCCTCCTGTTCCAAGTAAAAGATCCCCCAAATAAAGGGGGATCTACTAGTTCCAATTCTTGAATGATATCTGAAAACTCCTTCATGGCTCTAGTAAGATTGGAATTATTACTTCTTTCATTGATGAATCTAGTTGTGTTAAAATCTCCACAGACCACCCAAGGTCCTTCCTAAATTCCTCTAATAGCAGCCAGTTCCCACCATAGTAATTTTCTTTCCTTCTTGCAGTAAGGCCCATATATACCAGTGATGCACCATGTGAAATTGTTGTTCATATTAGTCAATTTGCATGTGATGCTGTAACTGCCTGTGTTGACCAACTCACCCTTATGATCTCTTTTATCCCACAGAATCACTACCCCTCCCCTAGTCCCACTTGCCTCTAGGAATACAAAATCTGCCCATCTATTGCCCCATAGTTGACTGAAAAAGCAACTATCATCACCTTCAAGCTTTGTTTCTTGTAAAACCACCACTTCTGCCTTCCATTGACCTAGCAGCATTTTTACGACATCTCTCTTGACCTTTCTATTCAATCCCCTTACGTTCCATGAGATTGTTTTTAACTTCATTGATCACCCAATGTTAACAACTTCCCCCTAATTCTTGGCTCTCCATCCTTGTATTTGATATTGCTTATCAACCCCTGTACCTCCTTAAATCCCCTAGGTTTAGCTTCCTTATTATAAGAGCTGCTGCACTCTGCCCTAATCCCATATCCTTTTATTTTCATAAAGTGAGATAGAGCATTCCATTCACACCCTTGAAAGTGAACCCCAAACTTCTTACTCAGTTTTAATACATTTTGATGAACCCATAGAGTTGCTTCAGTTTCAGCCCTTTGTACCTGCACTTTCAGTGGTGTTTGTTCTTCTATCTGCAATTGTCTGCATCTTCCACCTGATCTTCCACTTGCATGACTTGATTGTCAAACCCCATCATTATTCCTGCTTCATCCCCTTGTTCCCCACTTTGAATTGAAATGGAGAGTACATAGGAGATTCATCTTTCAAAGCTGTGCCAAACTACCAACTTCAAATGTAAAGCCAAAATTGATTCTGTTCCATTCCTGGCTTTGGATGTTATGAATCTTGGGAGATTTCTTTTTCCTTTCATAATCCTTTTCCATAAGGTTGTCTAGTATGGCATTCTGATATATAATGTTGTGATTTCATCTGACTACCCATTGACCACTTCCATACTTCACATCTAAATCACCTCTCCACTGTGTATTTTGCACACAAGTGAAATTGAGTAGCAATTTTCCAAAAAGAACTTGTTAAAAACATCTACTCTTCTTATCCTGAATCCCCATATGGTTGTAGTTGTGACCCTCTGCCAGTTGATCAAGTGTTCTTTTAGAAGTGTTGACCAGGTGGTTCTTTTCTGTCTCCATTTGCTCCTTTCCTTGGGAAGTCCCTCATTTATATCTCAAGTTTCTTGAACACTGAGGATGCAATGGGGAACGAAGGCATGATGAAGTATGCAGCATACCCTAAACTGGTACGAGTCTTGGATAGCCCACATCTGGGAATTTCATTTCCTCCTATCATTCCCAATGACAGTAATTCGGTTTTCTCTCCAGTGATCCATGCCATGTAACAGAAGTTGCCATTGAAAATGATGGAGGTAGGGATCTTGCCTGTCTTTTACCATCAGCTTTACCCTTGACATATCAGATGTATGCAAGTCAACTGAGCAGACTCATCCACTGGAGATTGATTGAGATCTGACCAAATTCACCAAGAAAACAACATTGTTTCTCTTTAGGTCTGTGCAATTGGTTCTAAAGGCTCAAGGATCTAGCATCAGAAAAGAATCTTACGTTTATCTATTTTTTTCCAAAATTCTGCTGCTTTCAATTTTGGGTTGAAATATGAGGTGTAAAGAGCATCACGTTACCTGGATACCTTCAAACAAACTAGTCGTCTATTGCCGTGTCCGGATATTGCATCCTGTTACGTTACATCATCCATGAAGACTACCTGGTTACTGATCGCCTGACCAATAGGTCTCAAGATTAGCAATCTTTTTCAGTTGGTTCTTCTGACCTTTGCGAAAAGGTATTGTATTATTAACAAACCAACACTAAGAATGCACTGCGATTTTATGCTATACAAGGTGAAACTTGAAAGCAAAAGCAAAAGCAAAGAACCTCTGTATCCCTTTAGGAATTCTCTAAAGTGTAAGATTGATTTTGTCTATTTACAGGTTCCTATTTTACACTATAAAGCAAGCAAAATTATACAGTAGAATTTATCTTCTGATTAACTTTGTCTTCAAAAGATCTCATACTTCTCCATTCCCAAACTATCCACCATATACAAGCAGGGATCAAAGCACAAAAAGAAAGTGCCAGCTAAATTCTGGTAACAGTCACCTTCATGGGTTAAGGGCCACCAAGCTACAGTCTTGCTCCGCCAGCATGGAAGGAGCAAAAGAACATAAATCTTCCCTACATGATCTTACTAGTTCCTGTTCGGCAAAGCTAAAGTTTGATCCAATCTACTTTTTCCTTCGCCATAGGACTAGGCTTATGTTACTAAGCAGAATCACATCAACCCTACATTATGGGAAAACAATTCAATTTCTAATTGCTGTCAGTATCTATTTTGAATTTTGCACTGATACTGTATCCTAAGATTGTAAAGATGAGAGAGAAGGATATCATACAACTAATTTTGATGTAGAACTCTAAGCGTATATTAAATTTTATGTCTCAGAAGCTCTTTCTTGGGATGTATGATATGTGACATAAGGTTTTTCTTATAGTCCTTTCTATTTTGAAATGTGATTCAGATTCAAGGCTCGCTGTACTGTCTTTTTACTAGTACTTGGCATTTTGGGACATTGAGTTACCTTGTGTCCTAGTTTATAAATATGACATCTAGGTATATCGAGCTAATGTATGCATGTTTGTTTAGTATGCTTACTGAGTTTGATTCATCTTTATATGTCTACATTGGATGGTTAACTGGTCTTTTCTGGATACTCCACAAGTTGATATATGTCAACATCTATATTCAAGAACATGGCATGTTTAATTTCTAATGGTTTAGATATCAGCATGTATGAAACGAAAGAAACCACAGATGTTTTGATGGAATCTCAACTCCAACTCACACTTTGAAGGCTTTTTGCTTAGTTAACCTTTACAGTTGGTTCATTAAATTTTTTGGATTTTGTTGGCTGCTTGAACTTGAACTGATCCTTTGTCATGGTGCTGATGTTATCATCTCTTTTATAGTCCCTTTTGCATCTACTTGATGCCAATTAATGATATTTGCTTCATCAAAAAAAGATATCAGCATGTATGCATTGTGATCGAGTAGTTTGTTTGTGTTCTCTCTTCCACCATGTGTCTTTGAGAGCACGTGTTTTGTTCATAACCTTACTTCAGGAAAAGATAAGTTAGCTCCTCGTGCTCTTAAGTGCGTATTTCTGGGTTGCTCGAGAATGCAAAAGGGATATCGATGCTATTCTCCTCACCTCCAGCGGTATCTTATGTCTGTTGATGTTATCTTCTTTGAAACCCAATCATACTTCACAGGTCCGGGTAATAACTTAGATATTTCTGAGGTGATACCAGTTCCGTCTTTTGGAGATTCAGTCACTATCTCCCATTCATCTTCCTCTATAGCTCCAGTTGCAGCTCCACCACCTATAGCTGGCTCTACCACCTATAGCTCCAGTGCCACCACCTAGTCCAGTTCAACCTTCTACAACTCCACCACTCCAGACTTATCATCGTCGTTCGCGCCCAGCATCAGGCCCAGCTGATTCACGTCCTACACCTAGCCCTGCTAATCTTGCGGACTTGTCTCCTCTTAGTCAACCGATTGCACTACGAAAAGGTATACGGTCCACGCTTAATCCTAATCCTCATCATGTCGGTTTAAGTTACCATCGTCTGTCATCATCCTATTATGCATTTGTATCATCTTTGTCCTCTGTTTCCATCCCTAAGTCTACTAGTGAAGCACTATCTCATCCAGGGTGGCGACAAGCTATGATTGACGAGATGTCTGCTTTATATATGAGTGGTACTTGAGAGCTTGTTCCTCTTCCTTCGGGTAAATCGACTGTTAGTTATCATTGGGTGTATGCAGTCAAAGTTGGTCCAGATGGCCAGGTTGATCGACTTAAGGCTCGTCTTATTGCTAAAGGGTATACTCATTTGGGCAAGATTACAGTGATACTTTCTCTTCCGTGGCTAAAATAACATCGGTCCACCTTTCTCTATCCATGGTTGCTGTTCGCCATTGGCCTCTCTATCAGTTGGACATTAAGAATGCTTTTCTTCATGGTGACCTTAAGACCTTGAGGATGATGTTTATATGGAGCAACCACTTGGTTTTGTTGCTCAGGGGGAGTCTAGTGGCCTTGTATGTCGGTTGCGCCGGTCCCTCTATGGTCTAAAGCAGTCTCCTCGAGCCTGGTTCGGTAAGTTCAGCACAGTTATTCAGGAGTTTGGCATGGCTCGTAGTGAAGCTGATCACTCTGTGTTTTATCGGCATTCTGCTTCAAATCACTGTATTTATTTGATCGTTTATGTTGACGATATTGCTATTACTGGTAATGATCAGGATGGTATTAGTAAGTTGAAGCAACATCTCTTTCAGCACTTTCAGACTAAGGATCTAGGCAGATTAAAGTAGTTTTTGGGTATTGAGGTAGCTCAGGTATTGTGATCTCACAACGGAAGTATGCGTTAGATATTCTTGAGGAGACATGAATGATGGGTTGTAGACCTGTTGACACTCCGATGGATCCGAATTCTAAACTTCTACTAGGACAAGGGTGCCTCTTAGCGATCCTGCAAGATATAAGTGGCTGGTTGGTAAATAAAATTACCTCACACTAACTAGAACTGAATTTCCTTTCCTGTGAGTGTTGTAAGTCAGTTTATGGATTCTTCCTGTGATAGTCATTGGGATGCACAGTGTTATTAAAAGCGCACGCTTTTCGCTTAAAGCGCAGAAGCGAGGCGAGGCGACTGACATGCGCTTTTCTGCCCTAAAGCGCGACTCACATGAATTAGTGCACACTTTACCCTAAAAAGCGAGAAGCGAGGCGATGAAAAAAGCGCAGAAAAGCTCGCTTAAGCAAGGTCCAGACATCTGCCAGTGTTTTTTAAAAGAAACTTGCAAATACACCTACGCACAATACTTCCAGACATTTGCTTCTCTGCTGCAAGCGACGACTCCTCTTCTCTGTTCGAGTTCGAGTAAGTTTTCTTCTTCTCTTCTTCTGTTCTTCTCTTATTCTTCAATTCTTTCTTCTCTTCTCTTCCTCTTCTGATTTTCTCTGCTTGTTCACTGTTCGACTCCTTTTTCTCTTCTTCTTTCTATTTTTTTCAATTTTTATTGCTCTGTTCTGCCTAATTTATGCTCTGTTTTTCTTTGTGCTCTGTTTTTATTGTTGAAGAATAGGATGTTGCTCCTTTTGTGATTTTATTTTGCATTTGCTTAATATGTTATGTCTTTTGAGGATTATTGACTATCTAGTTTTAGTATTCTTGATTTAAAAATTGAAACATTTGCTTAATATGTTATTTTTATTGAGTTTTTGGTCATTTATCTATACCTATTTAATTTTTTTTTATTTATGTGTTAAATTGCGATTCACATGAAAAAAGCGCTTCGCTTCTCGCTTCTCGCTCTGGTGAAGCAAGACCTCCTCGCTTTTTTCCGCTTCTCGCTCTCTAAAACACTGGGGATGCAGTAGTCCGCATTCTTCGGTATATAAAATCAGCTCCATGCAAAGGTTTATTGTTTGAGGATCGAGACCATGAGCATATTGTTGGAGTAACAGATGCTAATTGGACATGATCACCTTCTGACAGACGTTTTACCTCTGGATATTGTGTCTTAGTAGGAGGAAATTTAGTGTCCTGGGAGAGCAAGAAACAGAATGTGGTTGCTCGGTCTAGTGCAGAAGCAGAATATTGAGCAATGACTATGGCGACATGTGAGCTAATTTGAAGTTGCTCAAAGAGTTGAAATTTGGTGAGATCGGCCAGATGAGACTTGTGTGTGGTAATCAAGCTGCTCTTCATATTGCGTCAAATCCAGTGTTCCATGAGAGAACTAAACACATTGAGATTGACTCTCACTTTGTTAGAGAAAAGATACTCTCGGGAGATAGTGCTACAAAGTTTGTGAAGTCGAATGATCAACTTGCAGATTATTTTCACCAAGTTCCCCACTGGTCCTCGTATTAGCTACATATGTAACAAGCTCGGTACATATGATTTATATGCGCCAGCTTGAGGAGGAGTGTTACAATAGTTAATTAGTCCTAGTCCCCTTTATGTAATAGGAGTAGGTTATGTGTAATAGATTGTAACGGGAGTAGGTTACAATAGTTAATTAGTCCTAGTCCCCCTTATAAATAGGACTCATTGTAACGTAGAATATCAATAATAGATTTTTCTCCCGTGCATTCTCACTATAATCTAATGTGTGTTCTGGATTGGCTGGTTATTTGGTCGTTTTTGGATGCTTAACAAGTTGATATGCGTACACATCTATATTCATGAACATTGGTGTTTGAATTTCTAATGCTTTAGATATCAGCATGTATGCATTGTGATTCAGTATTTTATTTTTGTTATGTTTAACTTAAGTATGATAATCTATTGATGTTAAAAGAACTTATTCAGACATCCTTCACACTGGGGAAAGGTATGTTTTCTCTCCACCCCAGATGGAGAAAATTGTGGCCTGGTGAAAAACTTGGCGAGTATGGGTCTTGTCAGCACAACTATTTTGAAGCCACTTCTTGAGACATTGTACCGGTGTGGGATGCAAAAGTTAGTAGATGATAGTGCCACCTCACTCCATGGAAAGCAAAAGGTACTTCTAAATGGGGATTGGGTTGGAGTATGTGAAGATTCTGCCCTCTTTGTTTCAAAGCTAAGACGTAAGCGCCGCAGGAATGAAGTGCCACACCAGGTTGGCTCATAATCATTTTCATTTAATTTTATACAGCAGAATCATAGAACCTTATTGTTTGTAAGCTTGTTTTTTTTTATATATTGCAAGTATGTTCATTGGTTCACCAAAAGGATAGTTATAAAACTGTCAATCAAACATAGAGACTCGTCCTTTTCTCTTTTTCCTGAGGTAGAATATAACTTTTTTGGTGTACTGTATTGAATGTAATATCATGTTAGGGCCGCAGGAATAAGGTCCCACATCAGGTTAACCCATCATCATTTGAGTTAGTTAAGGAATATACGTTTTGTGTGTTGCGTGCTCGTGCACATCCCTGTTTTTTCTTCTGTGGATAACATGTAACGCTTGTTTATATATGAGTATGTCATCAAGTCATCATAAGGATGATTATCATACTGTAAACCAAAATGTAAAACATCTGTCTTTTTTTCTTTGTTCCTCAAGTTTATGGTATATTGTATTGAATATACATAACAATTTTTTAAGGGTAAACTAACATATAGTACTGCAGGATTAAAGTGTCACACCAGGTTAACTGATGATCATTTTCATTTAATTATGTGTAGCAGTCATAAAATTTACTGTAGAATGTTTGGTTATATTGCTAGTACATTAATTAATTCATTAAAAGGGAGATTATATAACTATTAACCAAAAGTGAAAGACTCATCTTTTCTCTTTGTTCCTGAAACAGATGTGACTATGGTATATGGTATTGAATGTAGAATAACGTGTATGCTGTTAAATCCCGAACTCTCAAGCTGACAGTGGGTTGTGCCTCTTTTTTCCCATGATGACCTGAACTTCCAACGTCTTGGTTGGAAGAAGAGGGTTCTACCACTGGAGCAACCCTATCTTGTCTTTTCTTAAATGGAAATAATTGTTTTCAGGATAACCATAACACTATAGTAGTGATATGATATTGGGAATGCAAAAAAGACAAGTTGACAATGAATTTGGAATAGATGGAATCCTTGACTCTGTCCATTCTATTTCTGTGATACTCTTCCCTTTTGCGAAATACCTCTTTTTTTTCTTCCGACAATGGGAAATATCTCTTTGCAGTGTGCAGAAATTCTAAACTAACCAAATAATACTTATATCTTAAAGATTGAAGGATTCAAACTATAACATCAAATCCAGTAGTTCTCTGTTAAATAACCTTATCACAAATTTGGCAATTGATTTCGTGATTTCTTCTAGCACTAATAGATGTACCATGCAAGTTTAAAGCATGGAAGTTGATATACCTTCTTGACTGAAGAAATTCAACCCAGTACCTTTTTCCTTAGCATGTGAAGTGCTGCGTAAAGTCTCTCTTTGTATATGGATATTAAAAATTTACTCTAGTAAATTTACTCGAGTACGAGAAATGTTGTATATTGTCCCATAAGATTTGTTAATTTGATGTACATACACTAACAATCTTAAATTTTCTTCTAGGTTGAAGTTAAGAGAGATGAGCAGCAGGGTGAAGTTCGCATATTTTCTGATGCGGGAAGGATTCTGCGGCCTCTTCTTGTTGTTTCAAATCTAAAGAACATCAAAGCTTTGAAAGGGGGAGACTATGGCTTTCAATCTCTTCTGGACAATGGGATTATTGAGCTTATAGGACCTGAAGAAGAAGAAGACTGTCGAACTGCATGGGGAGTTGAATACCTCTTAAAAGCAGATAAGGAGAACCCACCCGCCAAGTATACCCATTGTGAGTTAGACATGTCATTCCTATTAGGCTTGAGCTGTGGTATTATCCCTTTTGCAAATCACGATCATGCTAGAAGAGTCCTCTATCAGTCTGAAAAGCACTCTCAGCAGGCAATTGGGTTTTCAACAGTGAATCCAAACATTAGAGTTGATACAAATACCCATCAATTGTATTATCCTCAAAGGCCACTTTTCCGGACAATGTTGTCAGATTCCCTTGGGAAGCCCAAATATGCTCGTTGCCAGAAAGGGATGCTTCCGCGGCCTGAATACTACAATGGTCAATGTGCTATTGTTGCAGTAAATGTTCACCTTGGCTATAACCAGGAAGATTCATTGGTTATGAATCGTGCATCACTGGAGCGTGGAATGTTTCGGTCGGAGCATGTTAGGAGCTACAAGGCTGAGGTCGACAATAAGGAAGCTATTGGAAAGAAGCTAAAGATCGAGGATTCTGTTAACTTTGGGAAAACCCAGAGTAAAATTGGACGAGTGGACAGCCTAGATGATGATGGTTTTCCATTCATTGGGGCAAATCTCCAGAGCGGGGATATCATAATTGGGAAATACGCAGAATCAGGGGCTGATCATAGTGTCAAGCTGAAGCATACTGAAAGGGGTATGGTTCAAAAGGTTCTGCTCTCTGCCAATGATGAAGGGAAGAACTTTGCTGTTGTATCTCTGAGACAAGTAAGATGCAAATCTCTCTCTCTCTCTCCCTCTCTCTCTCTCTATATATATATATATATATCTATGTATGTATGTATGTAAGTATGTATGTATGTATGTATGTATGTATGTATGTATGTATATCTCTCTGCTTCTACTTATGTGGCTCTGTATATTCCATATGGAACTTTTTTTTTATGATACATGTTTATGAGAAACAAGTCATTATCTAGAAAACTATATTAAGTCTTTGGAGAGCAGTTTGTAGGCAATATAGAAAGCTTATTAAAGTAGTTGCATTTTGTGGGGGATTTCTTCATAATAAAAGGAGACCCATATGTAGCTTCAAGTACTTTGAACTCTCATTAATGAACTCATTGAAAGACTAGCCAGTTAACTGAATAAAGCAGATTTGTACATAAGTAGCATTACTAAACTATGCTAAAGCTTCAAAACTGGAAGCCATTGTAGAAAATCTTTAGCCTGATGTTTCAAGGACTGACTCATGTAAAAAATTCTAAAAAAATCAATGGGTCCTTAGGAAGTATTATTCTCTGTCGGGGGTTTTATCTTACTGGGTGATAATGGCGAGGGAGCTTATAAACTGCCCAAGCTCCTCGTTTTGAACCAATGTAAGAAAATGTCCAATGTATCAATAGAGCGGCCTCCACCCCCAACAAGGGGTTTGTGGCTGCCAACTTCAAGGGGTCTGCCCTTTAGTGCCTCCTATTAACAAATGGATCCTTCAACAAATCCTCATGGGGTATTACTCTGCTACCAACATGGTGTGGAATTTTTTGTCCTGGAAAGATGCCTCACGAGTGGGAGGGAGCTCATAAGCTGTCCAAGCCCTTGTCTTTGACATATGGGACAAGGTCCCAAGTACCAACAGCTGATACTATCGTGACACAAATTGAACTTTCTCAAGTTTGCAATCATCCACGATTGCAGTACATCATTTGATATATCTATTTAGAAGTTTTTGTAATGTTAAGAGTTAGCAAAGAAAGCTGTCAGTCACCTCCTACCCATCTTTACCTTTCTTCCACCCTGTCCTTCCCCGAGAAAAGAAACATGAAGCTTAGAATACCTGGAAGACACTATATAACTAATCCTAATTCACTTTCATTGATTGCAGTATGCTTGTATATTTTGTGCAGGTTCGTTCTCCATGTCTTGGAGACAAGTTCTCCAGCATGCATGGACAAAAGGGTGTCCTTGGATTTCTGGAATCTCAGGAGAATTTCCCTTTTGCAGCTCAAGGGATTGTTCCAGACATTGTAATCAATCCTCATGCATTTCCTTCAAGGCAAACCCCTGGTCAGCTGCTGGAAGCCGCTTTAGGGAAGGGCATTGCCCTAGGTGGTGGTAAAAAATATGCCACTCCCTTTTCTACTTTATCAGTTGATGCCATAATAGAGCAGCTTCATGGGTATGATATCTCTAAGCAGTATCATTTTTCATAATTACATATAATTGTGCAACCAGTTAGGCACTGATTGTTCAATCATGAATTCTGGTGATTTGTCATTGACTATAAAAAGGTATATGACCTGCAGGCGAGGTTTCTCAAAATGGGGAAATGAGAGAGTTTACAATGGCCGGACGGGTGAAATGGTTCAAAACCTGATCTTCATGGGCCCAACGTTCTACCAACGCCTCATTCATATGGCTGAAGACAAAGTGAAGTTCCGTAATACCGGACCAGTCCATCCCCTTACTCGCCAACCTGTGGCAGACAGAAAACGCTTTGGTGGAATTAAATTTGGTGAAATGGAGCGTGACTGTCTTATAGCTCATGGTGCTGCAGCGAACTTGCATGAACGCCTTTTCACACTCAGTGACTCCTCCCAAATGCACATCTGTGGGAAGTGCAAGAACATGGCAAATGTAATCCAGAGGTCTGTTCAAGGTGGTAAGGTAAGGGGTCCCTATTGCCGCTTCTGTGAATCAGTTGAAGATATTGTGAAGGTTAATGTGCCATATGGTGCGAAGTTATTGTGCCAGGAGCTCTTCAGCATGGGCATATCTCTCAAGTTTGATACTGAGATTTGCTAGTGTCTAAGTTTCATCTCCAGACTATGCTTATCATGCTGACATGTTGGTACAGTTGTTGATGGCAAACACTGTTATCTGTAAATATTTCTAGTGTTGATGAAAAACAAGATGGTCTCCTTGTATCTAACCTTGTTGATTATCTGGTCGAAAAAGTTGTTTTATCCTTTAGACTCTCTCTCTCTCTCTCTCAAGCTGATCATTGAATTAGTAGATTTAAGTTGACTTGTTTGATGTGAAAGTATCGGCATCTTAACAGTCGTTGTTAACAAGCAGTAGAGGACCATGGAATTGATTTCATTGCAAAAGGGTCTCCTCCACTGCGGATTGTTTGATCAGGAGAAAACTATTCTGGTCATTATTGTGTATCCAAATCTGCAAGCACGCTGTATTTTGTTTAAGGTGCTGCAGTTGACTCAATGGACTATTACTGGGGAAAGGTAGTCTGTCTAACGATCTGGTTGTCGAAGCGAAAAGACTACTACTTTTGAAATCGTTGTCTTTCTGGCATTCGCTATTGTACCCTGACTTTCATAAGTGTATTCAATTGATTAGGGCCTCATGAATCTTCAACTGCCTAATGGTCTTATGAATCTTGACTGCCTATTGCTGAGGTACAGGTACATCTGTAAAATGAGAAAAGTGACTGTCAAAATAGGGGTCTGACAACATGCTCTCAACTTGAATCTGTCCCTATTTATGTGGATATTCATTATTTTTTGGGTAAAGGTGGTCGCTGGGCCAGCTTGCATGTGGACCATTTCACTGGGTAAGCTACCTGTTGCTAAGGGACAAGTGCTAAAAGAGAGAATTGTTTGTTCTATTTTTTCCCCTTATTTACATGTCATTGGCTTTTTAATGATTTCTCTCCCTGGTTCATTCTTGTATGTCGGCGTATCATTCCTTGTTCCAAGGCCAAGTGTCAGTTGCTGTTGGTTGGTTTTGCAAAAACAAGGAGAATGATATCAGATGACAGGCAGTATTCATTGTGTATTATGAGGATTTTTCATAAGTTACTAATTATTTCACATTGATTGTCAACTTATGACAACTATCAATTCTTTATCTGAGTTTGGAACATGCAATGTGAGCACGTTGACAACGCTGGAGTTAAAAGGCGTTTGTGACTATATCATCTGAATTCTGGTTAAGAGACAACAGTAGTATTTTATATTAGAAAAATTAGTTGTATTGTAGAGATTGAGCAAAATTGGCCACGTCGAGTGTTGTAGAGGAGAGTGGATCTTTCGCTTTCGCTTTAGCTTTTGCTTGTATAGTAGGTGATAAACCTCAAATCATTCTCCGAACATTGCTCTTCCCTCATCAGAATAATCTAAATACTTGTCTATGTTTCTGAAAAAACCTTTCCCTTTGTCACCAATTTTCCTCTTTAGGATTTATTTGGCAAACACATGTTTGGCTATAAATTTTGCCTATATTTTGGCAAAATCCCAAATCTCAATCCCATAACCAGTTCAATAGCTGGTTTTTGGGCCAAATTCCTCATAATACACATTTTTCCAAAATAAATTTGGGAAATATGTTTTGAAAATGTATGTCCAAACATATTTTCAATCTTCAAGCCAAACTTCACCCTAAACAGATTTTTCAAAACAAATTTGGAAATCAAAGATATTGCGTAAAAAAAAAAGCAAAGAGATTTTTCTGCTGTTTCCGCTCTCCGTTAACTCTTATTTTCTTTTTTCATTTTATTCAAACTGGATTCCTCGGGATATATGCATTATGCTGCTGTCAAAAATTCCCTATATTTTCCGAATAATGGGTCAATTTGCTTGCTCTTCCACTCATATATAAACTAATTAAAAGCGAATTTTCTTCTTTTATTTTTCTTGGCAGTTGACAGAAGTTTGACTAATAAGACCTCGTTTGCCCTAAAATTGTATTTTCAATTCTTTAGCAAAAGAATTCTGTAAAAGAATAAATAATTAAGATAGAAGAAGAAATGGTTATGTTTCTTATTCAACATTTTGAGTTTCACTTTTACAAGCTGCTTATTTTATAAAAACATTGGTCATATTTTGCGCATATCATTACTTTTTAGAAAGTCCGTTTTTCTCAAAATACATTTTTTCTCTATGACATCTAACTGTTTTTTCACTTTTAAAGGGAAGGGTGGTGTGTTTATAGTATATTATTTATGTACAATATAAGCCAGAACATTTCGCCTTTCCACTCCAAACTCTATTATTTACGATCTAGTAATAATATTGAATTTGCCAAAACACTACTCAAGTAATAGAAGTAAGAGGGACGCTATGGTCATGATCAATGCCATACTTGTCCCAAGAAAAAGAAGGTATTTTTTGACATATTATTTGGCTTGTTTTTTTTTTAAAATTAAATTGTTTCTAATTATTACAAATAGATTCGATTGAATAATATCTTCTTTTTCGTGATTGAACAACTGGCTTTATCGACATAATATTTAGTGATTACCTCTAAAAGTGATATAAGAAATAAGGGTAGGAAGTACGAAATTGAACTGATTAATCAGAAAAACTTACTCAATTTAATCAACAAAAATGTTATATTGCAGTTAATGAGTGGTAAATTACTCAAATAATCAAGAGGTTGGGTGAGTGGAGGCGGGGTTTCTAGTAGTAAAGATTCCCATCTTTCACCCTTGGGGGTACATGTGTAAAATAGCTAAATAGCCACTTTTGGTCTGCCTTTAGAAGCAATTGAAATTTTGTCACTTTATATTAAACTCTACAAAATTACTCTTCTTTTTATCGTGCTCTCTTTCGATTCTCCTCTTCTGTTGCTTTTCCTCCATCTGCATCGCCGACAATTACACGACATGAACAGAGTAGAAAACCTATTCAATCTGCTATGGTCACAACTGCAGTAAAGTATAAAGAAATATCCAATACGTGTCGCAAAAAAAGGGTAATAAACCCTAAATGAAAGAGAATAAGAATAAGTTTCTGCTATAGTAATTGTTGATTAGTATAATATCTATAACAATTAAGGGCAAGCAAGCATTCAATCTATGCAAATGTTGCATCAACCCAAACAATACTATACGAGACAATATCACCAATCATCCAAACAAGCTGTAAGAATATAAGATTAATTTTGTTTTACAAATTTGTTTGACGAAGTAATAGTTTAAGTATCGCTCATTCATCGGAAAACTCTTGTAAAAAATGCACATTTTGTTGTTCTATGAGATAATCTCCAACTTTGAACGTTTATTCTAGAGAAAGCATGTTTAAATACTTATGATCTCATCCAATTTGCAACTATGGACGTCCATTCAGTACACTGATAGTTAATACTTAACCACGGAGTTGACTCGTTCTTTTTTTTATAAACGAACCTCTTCCAGTTCTGTGTTAATAAAAATTCATTTGATGCCCCCCTCCGCCTTCCTCTATTAGTTTAGCTGCAACGGCCGCAGACGCAGGAAGCAATTCCTCTATGGGAAATTGAAAACATCGAAGTAAGTTGTGGCTTATAAATAGGAAGATAGGGCGTTAGCGGACCAACTTGACATGCCACGTGGAAAGGCCCATTCGCAACAACGCACTTTGGTAGTTCATTCGCTATCATAACAACTAGAACATTCTTTTTCTTCGTAAAAAATCTTCCATACTTTGAATCCAGGCCTCCTTCCTGCCCATCAAATACTTTTAATAATATATTGGCATAGGCAGTCCCGTCTTAGTGTAGGAAGCATACCCACAACTCTCCTGCTGTGGCTAGTGAAACTCATCGAAGAGCTATATGTCATGGTAATCGTGTGCGTGAAACTCATCGAAGAGCTATATGTCATGGTAATCGTGTGCCCTAGTGAAGTCATTCTTTCTGGAGCTCGCATAATAGATCTTTACTACTTTTGAGAGTAAATGAAAAAGTAAGGGTTTTTTGGGTACCGGGCTATCATCCAACTTTTCAGCAAAGTCTTATTGTACCTTGTAATTTTCAAGATGACTTTTCTTTACCCCAGAATTCCAGATTGAGGGTATTCTTGACACATCACCTCATCCTTCAAGAAACTCTTATGAGTTCTCTTCTTCAACTTTGCCATAATAATATGTTCGAAAGAAATATATAGAAATGTGGTATAACAAACACTTGTATCTTAGTCTATATATGTGCTGGTTCTTTTAACAGAACATGCATGGTAATTTATGTTTTGCAATGGAAGGAGACAGACTATAGAAAGGCCACTCTCTTTCTGGCATTTGGTACGAGCACTTTATTGAAATAACCATAATACAGATTGCAAAGGCTAGTTTTAACACTTCCTCCTCTGCACCAGCATTTTGAATTTCTCAAGATGGCAACTTTACTGACCTAGAAATAATTTGGTCTGACTAATTTGCACCTGCCATTAACAAAGTGCTTCTTGAAAGTGGAAATTTTGTACTAAGAGACGGCTCAGGGTCATCCGACGTACTTTGGCAAAGTTTTGATAGCCAACAAATACATGATTATCAGGTGCAAATGCAATTTCTTGATCATCCTTCACTATAGCTATGTTGACTCGCACGCTTTAGCACCCTGTGTGCCATGTATCTCAAATAAAGTGGGTCGTTTCATGTCTGGAATTTTCAGATAGCCATCAACTTACTTTTTTTTTTCTTTTCTGAAGCAGCAAACATTAGAGGTGAGTTTTCCTTGCACAAGAAACATGCCAATCAAGTTGCTTTTGTTCTTCAGTTGGAAATATAAATCCTGACAAACATGTGCATGATGAGGGTGAGAAATTTGTGTTGGGTTTTTAAGTATATTAATGCTTAAAAGAGGTGAATGGGAAATGGAGGGAAAATGAAATATTTGAGTTTCATTTGAGATTCCTTCCTTGACGAAGGGACATTGTCCGTGTTGGAAGAGGAAGAGATTTTTAATAGGTATATAAACAATTGCTCTTCTTCTAGCTCTTAAAGAGTTGAGAAGAAGGCAAGCCTCGCGCCGTCGTCGATCGGCTCGGCTTTGGTCAATTGATTGATTAATTTTTTGGACCAAATTTATTTGTTAATAGTAAATATTAACAGAAATGTTAATGTTATTAAATATCCATTTTAATAACAGAATATTAATATTAAATCCAATTCAATTATTAGCTTTCCGTTTTTCAGTTTTGTAACTGAAAATTAACCACCCTCTTCAATTCTCCCGGTTTATTGCTGAGTAAATAGCCATTTATTGTTATGGCATTTATGCTATGACCGTTTTGCATAAACAACCATTCTGAAGAGTTGCACCTTTTCAGATTTCAGCCCAACATTGGCTATACATACAAGTCCATTCTCTGAGATTTTTCATACGAATTTCTGAGTTCTCCTCCTTTCTTCTGCATATTTTTAACTTCAAAGAAAGCAACATAAATGTGATTTGCTACCGAAATTTGTGTTCGCTGAAATACTGCGGTTTGAAGTACCACTACACCATTGTGTAATTCGTTTTATCCTGGGAGGAAATAATCCATAACCTTGGATACTAGGAGGGGGTTAAATTCCTTAAGGAAACACTACGAATTCAGTGGGCTCGGATTAACTTTTGTTTTGCTTATATTTCTGTTTGTTATTTTATTTTCTCCAAAATTATTTTACAAATACAGTATAATAACAAGCTTAAGAAATTTAATTTATCTCTATATTTGTGTTATACTCACTGTTTCTGAAGAGTAAAATTTTTGTGGTTTTCTACTCTATTGGAGATTAAAATCTACGTGATCTTAACATTTGTTTGTGTCATTCTTTTACAGAAATGACGAATGACAACGGGAATCAGACTGTTCCTATGGTGACTGCCAATGCACCGACTAGCCGAACAACACCGACATTGGTATCGGCGGAAAAACCCGAAAAATTTTCCGTGCTTGATTTCAAGCGATGGCAGCAAAAGATGTTTTTCTACTTGACTACTTTATGTCTGCTGAAGTTCATCAAGGAAGATGTTCATGTTCTGCTCGATGAAACTCCAAATAATGAAAGCTTTATCGTGATGGAGGCGTGGAAGCATTCTGATTTTCTGTGCAAGAATTATATTATTAGCAGACTGGAGGATGATCTGTATAATGTCTACAGTGGTTTGGAGATGTCAAAGAACTGTGGATTGCGCTTGAAGGGAAATACAAAACTGAAGATGCTGGGTTGAAGAAGTTCGTCGCCGCAAAGTTTTTGAACTACAAAATAGTAGATAGCAAGTTTGTTATTATCCAAGTCCAGGAATTGCAAATGATTATTCACGATCTCCTTGCTGAAGGTATAAGTCGAACTAATTCTAATGCTGAAAGTAGTAATTTTAGTATTTTTACTAACATAATTTTCATTGAAGGTCTTGTCATCAATGAAGCATTCCAAGTAGCAGCTATGATTGAGAAGTTGCCTCATTTGTGGAAGGACTTCAAAAATTACTTGAAACACAAACACAAGCAGATGTCGCTTGAAGATCTCATTGTTCGGTTGAGAATCGAAGAGGACAACGAAGCTACTGAAAAGAGAGGCCGTGAAAACTCAACAATAATGAGAGCAAACATTGTTGAGGATACTTCTCAAAATAAGAGAAAGAGGAAGCAGGCTTCTGGACCGAAAAGCAACCCAAGCAAGAAGCGATTCAAAGATAATTGTTACAACTGTGGAAAGGTGGACACAAATCTACAGATTGTCGTGCTCCAAAGAAAGACAAGAAGAAGGGTCAAGCAAACATGGTTGAAAAGCGCGAAGATGTTAATGACTTGTGTGCTATGCTTTCTGAATGCAACCTGGTGGGCAATCCTAAGGAGTGGTGGATTGATTCTGGAGCCACTCGCCATGTTTGTGCTGTTAGAGAAGCTTTTACTACATATGCTCTTGTTGGACCCAACGAGAAGCTTTCTATGGGAAATGCTGCAATGGCCAAGATTGAAGGATGTGGGAAGATATTTCTGAAAATGACTTTTGGCAAAGTGGTGACTTTTAACAACGTCCTTCATGTTCCCGAGATTAGGAAGAATTTACTATCTGATGGACTTCTTGTTAAGAATGGTTTTAAATGTATTTTTGTATTCGATAAGGTTGTAATAAGTAAGAACGAAATGTTTGTAGGAAAAAGGTTACCTCACTGAGGGCCTTTTCAAGCTGAATGTAATGGTTATTGAGAATAATAAGAAGCTTCGTCTTACTTACTTGAGTCAAATGAATTATGGCATATACGTTTGGGCATGTCAATTATAAAACCTTGCGGAAAATGATTAATTTGGAAGTATTGCCTAAGTTTGAATGCGACAAATCAAAATGTCAAATATGTATGGAATCTAAATATGTTAAACATACTTATAAGTCAGTTGAAAGGAATTCAAATCCTTTAGAATTAATTCACACAAATATTTGCGACATGAAGTCAATACCATCTCGCGGTGGAAAGAAGTATTTCGTAACTTTTATTTACGATAGTACTCGATATTGCCATGTTTACTTACTTAATAGTAACGATGAAGCAATAGACGCATTCAAGCAATACAAAAATGAAATTGAAACACAACTTAACAAGAAAATCAAAATAATAGGAAGTGATAGGGGTGGTGAATATGAATCTCCTTTTGAAGAAACATGTTTAGAATATGGAATTATTCATCAAACAACAGACCCTTACACACCCCAATCCAATGGGATTGCAGAAAGAAAGAATCGTTAATTAAAAGAGATGATGAACACATTGTTGATAAGTTCTGGTTTGCCACAGAAGTTGTGGGGGGAAGCCGTTCTTACTGCTAACCGAATACTAAATCGAGTACCCCATAGAAAAACACAATTCATTCCATATAAAAAATGGAAAGGAAGGAAAACCAACTTGATTTATTTTAAAGTGTGGGGGTGTTTAGAAAAAATGCAAGTTCCTAAACCCAAAAGGGTAAAATAGGACCGAAAAACGTTAATTGTGTTTTCATAGGATATGCGACCAATAGTAAAGCGTATCGATTTCTGGTTCATAAATTAGAAAATCCCGACGTTCATAATAATACGGTTATAGAATTAGATTATGCTGAGTTCTTTGAAAATATATATCCGTATAAAAAGAAATGTGAGTCGATTGGTGAAGGATCTAAATGACCTCGGGAAGAAACAAAAGAAAGTACATTTAATCAGGAGGATCCAAGACGTAGTAAACGTCAAAGAATGTCTTCTTTATTTGGACCAGATTTTATGACTTTCTTATTGGAGAATGAGCCCTCAAACATTTAAATAAGCTATGCCTTCTTCGGAATTATTATTTTGGAAAGAGGCAGTCAATAATGAAATAGAATCTATATTGAACAACCATACATGAGAATTGGTTGATCTTCCTCCTGGAAATAAACCGTTAGGGTTCTAAATGGATCTTTAAGAGGAAAATAAAAGATGATGACACTATTGACAAATATAAGGCAAGACTTGTGGTCAAAGGGTATAGACAAATTGAAGGTCTTGATTATTTTGATACATACTCTCTAGTTACAAGAATTACGTCCATACGAACGTTAGTAGCGTTAGCTGTAGTTTATGGTCTTGAAATTCATCAAATGGATGTTAAGACGGCCTTCTTAAATGGAGAGTTGGAGGAAGAAATCTACATGGAACAACCTGAAGGGTTTGTGGTTCCAGGTAAAGAAAAGACGGTATGTAGACTTGTTAAGTCCCTTTACGGACTAAACTAAGCACCCAAACAATGGCATGCGAAATTTGACCAAACAATGTTGTCAAATGGTTTTAAGATAAATAAATGTGATAAATGTGTGTACATTAAAAATGTTCCAAATCACATAGTCATTGTTTTCTTATATGTGGATGATATACTGATAATGAGTAATGACGTTGCCAACATAAATGCGACTAAGCGTATGCTAACTGGCAAGTTTGATATGAAGGACTTGGGAGTTGCTGATTTAATTCTGGGAATTAAGATCATAAGACTCCTCAAGCTCTGACATTGTCACAATCTCATTATATTAAGACAGTACTTGAAAAATTTAAGCACTTAGGGTTTAAAGTTTCAAAGACTCCAATTGACGTGAATCTTGTATTAGCAAAGAACAAAAGCCAAAGCATATCACAATTGAATTATGCTCATGTGTTGGGATACTTAATGTACATCATGAATTGTACACGGCCAGATATATCTTGTGCTATAATTAAATTGAGTCGATACACGAGCAATCCAGGTCAATCTCATTGGATGGAAATGAAACGAGTTTTGGGATACTTAGAACATACCCAGGACTTTGCTTTGCACTACAGTAAATATCCTGCGGTGATTGAGGGATACTGTGATGCAAATTGGATCACCGGTTCAATTGATTCTAAGTTCACAAGTGAATATGTATTCATTATTGGTGGAGGAGCGGTATCTTGGAAGTCGTCCAAACAAACTTGTATCGCCCGCTCTACAATAGAGGCTGAGTTCATAGCCTTAGATAAAGCCGGTGAAGAAGCAGAATGACTCCGGAATTTCTTGGAATACATTCCATTTTGGCCCAAACCGTTGGCACCTATATGTATACATTATGATAGTCAAGCGACAATTGGAAGGGCTGGGAGTGTTATGTGTAACGGTAAATCTCGTCATATACGACGAAGACATAAAATCGTTAGGCAATTACTCTCTAGAGGAATTATCACGATTGACTATGTAAAGTCAAGAGATAATATTTCAGATCCACTTACAAAAGGCCTAACTAGAGAGGTAGTTGAGAAATCATCAAGGGGAATTAGACTATGGCCGAGAACAATTCATTGTGGCGGTAACTCTACCTAGAAAACTGGAGATCCCAAGATCTATGTTCAAGGAGATCAAACAAAGTCATTAATGACGATTCAACATTGTCAACTAAAATTTTGGTCCATTCTCGTGATGAGACAATGTTCAGTACCAAGGATAAAGCATTAAGGCTTTTTAATGATTTCTAAATTTGATACAGGGTGTATCAAATAGTGTATCTGCGGGATGACACGTTTAGGAATCACCTATGTAAGTGTGAAGTGTTAGCCGCTTCAAGGAGAATTTGTAAGGCCAGTGCTCTACGTACTTATGAAACCAGGCGGTGTTCATGGCTGAAACGAACACAACAATGAGAACCAAAGACGGTTAAGGATTGGTTGTGTTACTTATGGTTGTCTAGGTATACACCAAAGTTCGATGGTTCAAAGATATCGAATCTACCGATTGACAGAGTATATCCGACATATATTCACTACGGAAAGTTCAAAGGGTAACCTACTTATCCAGATGCAATTAATCCTTGCTTGCGAGTCACACAGTTTTCATGCATATTTCCGTGATATAGCCATTCCCCATTCATGTGGGGGATTGTTAGGGTTTTAAGTCTATTAATACTTAAAAGAGGGTGAATGGGAAATTGAGGGAAAATGAAATATTTGAGTTTCATTTGAGATTCCCTCCTTGATGAAGGGACATTGTCCCATATTGGAAGAGGAAGAGGTTTTAATTGGTATATAAGCAATTGCTCTTCTTCTAGCTCTTAAAGAGTTGAGAAGAAGGTAAGCCTCGCGCTGTCGTCGCTCGGCATGGCTTCGGCTTCGGTTAATTGATTGATTAATTTTTTGGACCAAATTTATTTGTTAATAGTAAATATTAACAAAAATATTATTAAATACACCGTTTTAATAACAGAATATTAATATTAAATTTAATAATATTAATATTAAATCAAATTCCGTTATTAGTTTTCCGTTTTTCAGTTTTGTAACTGAAAATTAACCACCCTCTTCAATTCTCCCGGTTTATTGCTGAGTAAATAACCATTTATGTTATGACATTTATGCTATGACCGTTTTGCATAAACAGCCATTCTGAAGAGTTGCACCTCTTCAGATTTCAGCCCAACATTGGTTATAAATACAAGTCCATTCTCTCAGATTTTCCATACGAATTTCTGAGTTTTCCTCCTTTCTTCTGCATATTTTTAACTTCAAAGAAAGCAGCAGTAAGTGTGATTTGCTATCGAACTTTGTGTTCGCTGAAACAGTGCGGTTTGAAGTACCACTACGTCATTGTGTAATTTGTTCTATCCTGGGAGGAAATATCCATAACCTTGGGTACTAGGAGGGGATTAAATTCCTTAAAGAAACACTATAAATTCAGTGGGCTCAGATTAACTTTTATTTTGTTTATATTTCTGTTTATGTTATTTTATTTTCTCCAGAATTATTTTACAAATACAGTATAATAACAATTTGCTCCGAAGCTACCAAATTCTCCATAGTGAGAAAAAATGTTTGTTTTGAATCTTGGTTGAGTAAAGATGAGTGTCCAACTTTGCAATCCACGTTGACAGGCCAGCTCACGAGCTTTCCCTATGGATGAATCACATTTCTCAAAAGGGTGTGATAATGACCAGAATTGCATGTTTTAGAGTGTGTTTTATTTTTTTATGTTAGTTGTGAGAGATCACATGATTTTTCAAGTAAGTTACGCTTATTACGTGTTTCTTATGTGTAGTAACGAGTTTGGATGAAAATTGACGATAAGAAGATGATTCAGCGCGAAAAGCGACAAAGAAACAAAATCTGGGAGAGTGTCTTAGGGTTGTGCGTTACGCGAGCCATTGGCATGATAGAGGAGTCGGCAATGTGCAAAGTCTGGGAGAGTGTCTTTGATTCCTAGAGTCTAAAACTAAGCTCCATCTCTGATTTCTGAAAATTTGAAGAGAATTTGAGTTTCAACTGAACATCGACTCAATCATTCTTAGTTATTTGAGTTGAATCAGTGAAGTCGACTCGCGTCGCTTATTACTTGATTAACTGATTGGTACGACTAAGTTCTGAATCTTTAAGCTTGAAGTTTTCGAGTTTTGAGTCAGAAAGTTTGAAGAATCTGTTTGAGCTTAGGAATTGGAGTTCATCCGCAATTGTGAGTTGAATTCTATGTATTTTGTGATTTAGTGTGGAGTTCATTTGTACTATTGTTTCTGAAAAGTTTGGTTTCTGACTTTTGAGCTTGAACTTCCTTCCTTCTTTTTCTACTATGAGATCACTTCTTGAGCAGATTTCTTCATTAGTCGACAGCAAGATTGGACCTGTTTAAGCAGGTTTTGACAGCAAACTTGCACCAATTCTTGCCAGAAATTCCCGGCTGTTTTGACTGTAGTTTGTGCACCAGTAGCTGCACAGTTTCTGCAATATAAACCCTCATTTTGGAGTATGTTTGACAGCCAAAATCTGCCGTGTTAAGCTGCTGAAAATTCTGCAGTAGCTTAGTGAAGTTTGAGCATCAGTTTGGGTTGTGAATTGACCAGCTTTAAGCTGTAGTTGTGAAGGGTTAATTACTGCCAACTTGCACCAGTTTTCTACCTACTCTTCCTCTGTTTGGATTGCTGAAAGTCTTCAGTTTTGCGACAACGTTTGAGCTGCGTTTTCCTCCACTGGTTGAGCTGCTGAAATCTGCATAGTTGAATAACAATTTCACAGTAAAAGTCCTGCAAACTTAACAGCTGAAGTCTGCAGCATTTCATAGCTGATTCTGCAACAGTTTTGCAGAAATTTTCACTAGCTAACTATCAGTTGGGACCAACATCTGAGCTGTTGAACCCTGGAGCTTTGGACTAGTATTATAACAAAGAAAATCTGCAGTTTGGTTCCAGTTTTAGCCACAATTTTGTGCCTCAGTTCCATAGTATTCCCTGCATGTGTTGGACTGTTTTCTGTAGGAATTATAGGCTGTTCCTGATCAGTATTTCAGTAGCGTTTTTGACAAGAATTTTCCACAACTGGTTGACTTGATTCTGCCCAGTTTTACTGACTCTGCACATGCTTAATGACTGCCAGTGGCACCAGAGATTTTGCACCAGCTACTACATAATTTGAGGCCTGCACAGTTTGGGAAATTTGTTGAGCTTAGGTTCTGGCCATAGAACAATTTTTCCAGCATTTTGACAGAAGTTTTTGTCCAGTTTTATTTTTTGCTGTCAAATTTTTCTGTCCAGTTGTTAATTTCCTTCTTGTTTGATAAGTTCTAAACTAGTGTAAACTTGATATTAGTCCATATTAAGTTTTAACCTAGTTCTTTGTGTGCTTAATTTTGTTTCGTGCCATTTGTTTCATGCTTTTATCTTTTAATTTCGTTGTGAATTGCTTGATTCAAGTCCGTTTGCTTTTAATTGTCCGTCCTTGTGAATACACAACTTCCACTCCACCTTTGAACTTGTTGTGAAACCTTGGGATTTAAGTTTGCAAGCAATTTTGACATTCACTATTTGAGCGGAAAAAGACAAGAGCGAATAGGATTTTGAGCACGCAAAAGCCAACTGGTGGAAAGTGTGATACACGAGGGTTGAGCGACATCAAGTGAGTTGCTGAGGACTACTACTAATTTGTTTGCTCGTTTTGTAGGTATCATGGAGTACGGACAAACTTCAAGTCCTAATTGTGATCTAAGGAGTGAGACTACGATGCATGAAGTTGTTTCTATGCTTTATGACATAAGCAAGAAGGTTACTAACTTAAGTGAGAAGGTTACTAATATTACCATATGACAACACCAAACGGATGCAAGGTTGAATTCCATGATAGAGGAATCTCACTTGAGGCAACAAGGAAGGGAGAGTAGTATGACGCTTACTAATCCCTCTATTACACCCTCTCATTCATAAGTGCGACAAATGCTTCAAAGAGGAAAATCACACCATAACCAACATATCCAAATATCACAAACTCTACCAAAGCTATCACACTCACCAAAGGGACCTTATTTTCCTCCACCAAACTACCGACCACCTACCCACTACCAACACAAACCACCATTTATACCTCAAGCACACATCCCATAATACCACCACCCCAAATGACCCAACCTAGACCACTAATGAATCTACCTCCCCAAAATACGCCTCAAGTACCACAAAGGAGGGACAATCTTTCTCCTCCACCACTCATACCACCTCAAGAACCTCGAATGATGAGCAACCCACTTTTTGAACATGATCAAGAGGACACCTTGAATGAGTTGGACAACATCTAAAAAGTTTTTCATGATAAATATAGGGGGAATGAAGTGAACAAAAGGGGAAGATGCCAAATAAGATTGAGAACATCCTTGAAAAATGCAAAGAAAAAAAGTAAGGATGAGAGACAAAAGATAGAGAGAAGTAACGGAGAGAAAAGTGACAACTCTAGAGTGAAAAAAATGAGAGAAAATGTGGAGTGAAGTGAGTGAGTTGTCACAAGAAAAAAATGAAGAGCTTGAAAAGAAAATGAGAGAAAATAAAGAGGGAAAACAAAAGGAGAGTGAGGATTTTTCTTATTCTAATGCTAATAACCTTTCTTCTTTCTCTAGTTGTTTTGTATCTTGTGAAGGAATTTTTGGGGATGAGCCATCAAGTGAATTTCAATCTACTTTGATGAACTTGGAAGAAGATCAAGCTTCCTTTTCAAGAGAACTTTTGAAATTTAATGAACAAGATCAAGGTAAAGAGAATTTCACTTTAGAAGAGCTTCAAGGTAAAATAGCTTATCCTTCTACTCATGATACTTTAGTTGATTGTGATGACACTTTGAGTTTGAAAGATATCTATGATATTGATGAGTTTGATACTTCTTTACCTTGTAATCAAAAAAATAGTTATGGCTGTGAACAACTAATTTTTGACCACACTCAAATATTATACTATTTTAGTAGAAATATTCCTT
>MDKI01213401.1:0-24807 GCA_005239505.1 Nicotiana paniculata
CTCCATTAAGCACATAACAAGTGTAATTTTATCATTAATGCGCATAAAATGTAAAGTATATCATATGTTAAACTATGCAATTTAATCTCGCATCAGTACTGCATCCAATGGCTCAGCGTCAAAGTGAGGAGAAGGAGCAGGGTCGAAGCTGATCTGGGAAGATGATTCCTGACCTGTTTCCTTAGCAGAGGGGTCAGGTACATCAAGAGGGGTCCCGGTAGCCTCTTCCGATGTAGATGGTTCGAAGAGCACCATTGTTCCTTCTTCCACTATTGGCTGAGTACCTTCCTCCTGAGACTCAGGCATAATAGAGGTTTCCTCATTCACTATTCCTTCAGAAGCAATGGCCAATATGTTTTCTATGGCCTCTCTCTCCTGAGATTCCATGGGTGCAACAACATGCGAGACAAGAGTACTTGTAGATTGATCAACACCGTCCTCAAAAACATTTTTTGCATGTGGAGTCTCACTCTTTTCTTCATCTTTGCTATGTTCTTTGAGAATCTCAGGCGACGGGGAAGAGATGCTATCGATTTTAGGGATTTCTGAGTTCTCAAAACTTAGGGGAAGAGTGGAGTCTGGGGGAGTGGTGAGAGAGATGGAGGGTGAAGAGAAACAGGTTTAGGTGTTTCGGTTTCAACAATGGTGGAAGAGGGGATGTTGGGAGGTTTTTCTACAAGAACAGAGGATTCGAGGGGTTTATCTTCAATACTGGGAAGTATTGTTTGATCTTCTGCCATGGTAGATAAATTGTTTGAAGGTTCTGGAGAGGCTGAGGAGGATAGAGATGATCGCTCAAGTTTTGGAAGTGAGAGGGTTTTAATGAGGGGAAAGGCAATTATGAGGGAAAGAGAAACGGGTTCTGAAACGGCGGTAGATGTATGGGGAGATGCAACATTTCAAAGGGAAGTGAAAGGATTTGAACGAAAAGACGTGAACTATAGGGTTTGAAAAGGTTGATGATGTGGCATTTAATTTTTTTTGAGATATGTATGAGAAAAACACAAGATTACTAACATGTGGTACAAGAACCAGGTTCTTGACAAGTCTTCAAAAATTCTCAATCCTCTTTTACCGCTCATGCATTGCCTCTGCAGCTTCTATAATCATCATGCGTGTCTACCTGTAACAGTATAGATGTCTCATATCAATGTGCTTGGTTCTTTTATGTTGGACTGGTTCTTGTCCATGTCGAGTGCACTTGTGTTGTCACATAGAAGAGGCACACAATCAGTGTATACTCCAAAATCCTCCAACTGCAGTTTGATCCACAGAAGCTGAGCACATCAGGAAGATGTAGCAACATATTCTTCTTCGGCTGTTAAAAGAGCTACTGAATTTTGCTTCCTTGTGCCCCATGAAATAAGACATGACCATAAGAAGTGAGCCATTCCATATGTGCTTTTCCCGTCCACAAGATAACCTGCATAATCAGCATCAACATACCAAATAAAATTAAAATTGTCACCTGAAGGGTAGTACAGAACCAGGTCCTGTGTTCCCTTAAGATATCTCATAATTCTTTTGGCAGCCTTCAAATGAGATTCCTTGGGATTTGGCTGAAACCTTGCACATAGTCCCACACTGAATACAATATCTGGCCTGCTGGTAGTGCGATAGAGGAGAGATCCAATGATGCCTCTATACATTGTTTGATTCACAGGAGAGCCAGATTCATCCATGTCTAGTCGAGTAGCAGTGGAAATGGCAGTGTCAATCACTTTTGATACTTCCATGTCAAACCTCTTCGGAAGCTCTTTGATATAATTCTATTGACTGATGAATTTTCCCTTCGTGGACTGCTTCACTTGAAGACCCAAGAAGAAGTTCAACTCCCCCATCATACTCATCTCAAACTCACTTCCCATGAGTTTTGCAAATTCCTCACATAGTGAGTCAACTGTTATCAATTCCTCCCTCGTTTCTTCAGAAATAGAGTGTTATCAATTTTTCCTCTTGCAAAACCATTTTCTAAGAGAAATTTTGACAACCTTCCAAACCAAGTTCGAGGAGCCTGCTTCAATCCATACAGTTCCTTGTCTAATTTGAACACATATTCGAGATGTTCATGACATTCAAAGCCTGGAGGTTTCTTTACATAGACTTCTTCCTTGAGGAAACCATTCAGAAATGCACTTTTGACATCTATTTGGAACAGAGTGAATTCCATATGTGATGCAAAGGCAATGAGGATTCTGCTAGCTTCCATAAGAGCAACTGGAACAAAAGTCTCATCATAATCAATTCATTACTCCTGATTATAACCTTGGACAACTAACCTTGCCTTGTTCCTTGTAGTGTTCCCATGTTCATCAAGTTTGTTTCTGAATACCCACCTGGTCCCTATGATGGTTCGATCTGAGGGTCTAGGCACCAGGTGCCAAACTTTGTTCCTTTCGAATTGATGCAGCTCATCTTGCATGGCTGTGATCCAGTCTGCATCTTTTAAGACTTCCTTAATATTTTTGGGCTTTATTTGGGAGGAAAGGCTGAGAAGGCAAGTGAATTCTGGCTTTTGATCTGGTTTGGACTCCTGAATCAAGGGGAGTGATTATATTATCGAGAGGATGGGAGCTTTTGTGTTTCCAGTAGCGCACTTGAATTTCATTAGTAGATGAACTGGGCAATCCTGACTAGTTCCCTTGCATCCTTCTTTCTGCTACCTGCGGAGTACTTTGATTTGCATGAACCACTCTTTATTCAGCTTCAGTGGTTGTGATTGTACTACCTGGTTCCTCTCCAGCTGATGAGGAAGAGGTTCCATTGTCTTCACCTGTCTCCTTCACTTGACTCATCATATCTGCCTTTCCATTTGCCATATCAATGACCTCTCCTGGAACCGGTAGAGGATCTCTGTCTTGATCATCCTTTTTGCTCTTCTCACAGGAGAGATATGACTCGTCAAAGATCAGATGAACACTCTCCTCAACACACTGAGTCCGCTTGTTGTATACCTTGTAGGCCTTACTTTGAGAAGAGTATCCCAGAAAAATTCCTTCATCACTCTTGGCATCAAATTTTCCAAGATGATCCTTTCTATTGTTGAGAACATAACTGTAAAGACCCGTAAAAATTTCATGGCTAAAAATAATTCCCAAATAGGTCCCCATGTTGTTATAACTGTAGAAATTCTTAAAACGGACCCCTTTTGAGTAAAAAGTACCCTGAGACTTAAAAGATATAATTTTCTATATTTGCGCAGGTCTACGGTCTACTATGCGATCACAGATCAGGTATGCGGACCGCATAGTGGTCGCAAACCTGGACAGTTTGCAAATCCATTTTGAGGACAACTATGCGGCCTAGAATGCGATCGCATTTCACGAATGCGGTCCACATAGTTATTGCATTCTTGCACCTTGACTTTTGTGGAGGGAGTTATGCGACGCACTATGCGATTGTATAACAGGTATGCGGACCGCATAGTGGTCGCATACCTGGACAGTCTACTTTTCTTTTTAGCCCATTTGAGGGCCAATTATGCGACATGAATGCAGACCGCATAGCAGGAATGCGATCGCATTCCTGACCGCATTTCTGCTTCGGAACTGTTAAATTTCTAATTTTATACACGACCCCCAGTTCATTAAAACACCTTCCTCTTTCATTTTAAGCTCATTTTCTGATAAATTAGAGAGAGGAGAGAGTGTGTTCTAGAGAGAGAGAGAGTTCCATCTTCATCAAATTATTCCTCCATCACTACTCAAGCCTGGAATTTATCAAGTAAGACACCATTTTCTTCACTACAAGAGGTAAGATTCTACCAATCAACCTTAATTTCTAGACTTTTGTTAAAATAAAACATGGTTAGGTGAGTTCATGAAGATAAGGGTAGGAGTCTTGCATGCATGTAACTAACTAATCATAATCTAGTAAAAGGAAATGGGTTAGAGATCTTTCACTAAAAAGAGGCCATTCAACCTATAAGAACACCTAGTGTTTCATAGAATGATCAAGTGAGCTCAAGACATGATCATTATTTCTAATTCTAAGTTAAATTATGCCACATTGTGAACTAGATTGAAGATGCTAGAAGGTTCGGTGAATTGTGGTAGAAAATTTAAAGGGGAATTCCGATTCAAGGTATGTATGGCCAACTTTAATCTTTGTAGAGTTACCTTGTTGGTGTCTGAGTACACGGTATGAAATTCTTGCTTGAGCATATGTGAATTGTTTGCCCTGCTGTGTCAAGTTGTACGAACTCATTCTTTGATTTTCTTAAGTCAATTACTATGCTAATTGAGATTATGAAGGGTGATTCTTTGTGCTTATCCTACCATGTGTAAAGCTCATTAAATGTTGAATACATCGGTATGAGAGGATGTGCTGTAAAACGAAAGAAATGGTAATGAAATAAAGTGTTGAATGTATCTAAGTGCTAAATGCTGTGTAGTAAATAATGAAAGTGAATATGAGTTGACTTTATTGAGTTAAATAGTTGTGGAAATACCATATATGAATTACTGATTGGTAAGGATCATTGTGCCTTGATTTCACATAGTTGTTGGTTGATATGAACTTATGTTCTTCATGATAAAGATCCTTGTGATATAATTGTTGGTGGTTGTTGTTGTGAAATGTGATTGTAAGGTGGGATCGGGTTGCATGCCGCAACACGAATTAATAAGAGTGGAGAGGTAATAAGGGTGAACTGTGAATGTACGGTGGGATCGGGTTGCGCGCCGCAACACGAAGTAATAAGGGTGGACAGGTAATAAGGGTGAGATGAGAATGTACGGTGGGATCGGGTTGCGCGCCGCAACAGATGAATAATTGAAATGAGTAACTGTGGAATCTCCATTTGTAACTTTCTGTATACTTGTGTGGTTACCCTAACTGTTCGCTGATTGTGTATTGTTTGATTCTACTTGGAATAAACTTGGTTCATACATTCTAGTACTATTCAATGGTACTAACGTCCCTTTTGCCGGGGGCGCTACATCTTTTATATGGATGTAGGTGGTTCCATAGCAGGTAGCTTAGACCGCCGTTAGTGGTGTTTCCCCTTCGTACCTTCAGTAGATCTGGTGAGCCCCGCTTCCTCTTGGGGCCGTGTGTAGTCTACATCATCTTTTTGTATATGTTATGTCTTTTAAGGTATAGCCGGGGCCTTGTTTCCATCAAGTATTGTGTAAATCCTTAGTACTCTTAGAGGCTCCGTAGACATGATGCGGGTTGTACATATATGTATTTTGGGCGGTAAATGTGTTTACTAGTAATCGTGGTCCGAATCGGAATTATTGTATGTTTTGTGATTATCAAATGTGGAAATGATAAAGGATAATATGAAATCAAGTAGTAGATTCATGCTTAAACCCTAAATTGCTAATTCATGTGGAATAATGTATATTACAAACACGGGTTGATGCATTGGGTAGGAAAGGCAATCCAGGTCCGCTTGACCTGGATCATCCGGTTGGGCGCTGGTCTCGTCCCTCAGTTTTGGGGCGTGAAAAATAACATTTTCATCCAAATGTTCTTAGGTGAGTCAACTTGGGATTCCTTCCATTCAGAAACTCATAAGGAGTTTTGTTCAAGAGAGACCTAATCATGCACTTGTTCACCAAGTAGCAGGTAGTGTTGACAGCTTCTGCCCATAAGTTCTTAGCAATACCACTATCGATCAGCATAGTTCTTTCCATGTCTTCAAGAGTTCTATTCTTCCTTTCCATGACTCCATTTTGCAGTGGAGTCCTTGGGGCTGAAAAGTTGTGAGTGATGCCATTCTCATTACAGAATTCATCAAACTTGGCATTGTCAAATTCTGTTCCATGATCCGATCTAATTCATTCCACTTTTGATTCCATCTTCCCTTGAATTTTCTTCAAAAAGGCTACAAAAACTTCAAAGGTTTCATTCTTTGTTCTGAGAAACAGAGTCCAAGTGAATCTGAAATAGTCATCCACTATCAAAACAATGTATCGTTTTCCTCCCCTGCTTGGCACTCTCATAGGGACACATAGATCCATATGAAGGAGATCAAGTTTTTGAGCTTCTAACATCCTTATTTGGATTGAATGAGGATTTCACATGCTTTCCTCTAGCGCATGCATCACAAAATTTGTGCTCTTTGAACTTTGACTTGGGCAGACCACGAACCAGGTCCTTCTGAACTAGTTTATTCACTAGAGAGAAGCTTGCATGCCCCAATCTTCTATGCCACAGTTCAGCATCATCATCAACTGCTTTCAAGCAGCTCAGATCACCACTTTGTATGGACTCAAAATCAGCAACATCGATATTCTATCTTTTAGCCACAAGTACCACTTCTCTAGTCACAAGATTTGTAACTGTGCATATCTTCGACAAGAACTCCACCTTGTTTCCTTTATCACATATTTGAGAAACACTCAAGAGACTGTACTAAGAACCTTGACGTAATACACGTTCTCAATTGAGTGAGTGAGAGACTTTCCAATTTTTCTAACACCAAGAATGTACCCCTTTTTCCCATTTCCAAATGATACACTCCCTCCTTCTAGGGCTTTTAGTGAAAGGAAGTCTATGGTATTCCCCGTCATGTGCTTTGACAATCCACTGTCCATGAACCATTGTTGACTGCTTCCTTTCACTTTTCCCTGCACAAGGAAATCAAGGGTTAGATTTAGGAACCCAAACAAGTTTGGGTCCCTTGTAATGAGAAAAGGGATGAATAAGTGCTCTTCTAGTCCATGCAGGTAACATGTGCTTTTTATGAGTGGCACCTGGTCCCTTTTCAGCAAAAACTTTATTTTTCTGAAGAGACTGAACCCTGGCTTTGAAATTTTCTTTAAAATACCCATGTTCCCACAGTGGGTACACAACCAATTATCAGGTACAGTGACATACTTGATGTGAGGGTTATAAGGAGTTCTCTCCTTTTGGAACCTTATTCCCTGCCTGTTTCCACTATTATTAGCATACATGGCACTAACAACGTCATAGGACCAGGTCCACTTAAGAGACTTTTCTAAATCACTCTTTACTCTTTCTAAGTCTGTCTAAAGTAGTCTATTTTTCTCAAGTTCAACACACAAGCTAGTTTTCACCTTGTTCAACTTATTTACAAGCTTAATGTGTGCTTCACTTGCAACTTGTTTCCGTTTTTCAGAATTTCCAGGCCTACATTCAATCTTAAGTTCCTCTATTGATTCCTTTAAGTCAACAATTACAACTAAGAGGTCATCTCTTTCTTGCTCAACAGAAGCAACTTTCTCCACTAAGGCATCTTTCTCTTTACTGAAATTCTCAATGGTTTCTTTTAAGTCAACCACTACCACTATCAAATCATTTCTTTCGAGTTCTACACTAGTAATTTTCTCAGTTAGAACCTCCTTTTCATTTTTCAGATTATCTATAGTTTCCTCCAAATCAACAACACAAACTACCAAGTCATCTCTAGTTTGCTCATCATCTCCTAACTCCATAGTTAAGGCATCCTTATCATTTACAAGACTATGGTAGGCATCAATTAACACATTAGCTAATGACATGAGTTTTTTAGGGGAGTAGGATTTCAGATTTCTCTGAACATACCGAAAGTTTACCTCATCATTTTTATCGTCTTCATCATCGTCTGATTGAGCCATCAAAGTGAATATTGAATAATATTTATTTCGTTAACTTTCAACTGCCATCATAAAGCTATCACCGGAATCATTTTCTTCTTCAGACTCATTGGAGGAATATCCCCATGCTGCAAGATCTTGCTTCACAACATTGTCAGCGACATTCTTTCTTTTGAAGTATTTGTCAAGAACCGGGTTCCTCTTGGCTGCTTTATCAGAGTTGTTCTTGAAATGTTGTTGCTTCAGGAGAGGGAAATCCTTGATGAAATGCCCTGTCTTAACACACTTATGACAGAGATCATAATTCTTTGGTTTGCTGGAACTGCCCCTCTTTGGTATGCCTCCATTCATTCGAACCATTTTTTGAAACCTTCTGGTGAAGTAAGCCATGTCGTTGTGCTCCTCACTTGAGTCATTTATTTCTTATTTTGGTACCAGGTTCTTTTCCTTCTTTAGTTCTCGTCTTTCACTGTTCTTCTTCTTCTTCTTCTTCTTCTTCTTCTTCTTCTTCTTCTTCTTCTTCTTCTTCTTCTTCTTCTTCTTCTTCTTCTTCTTCTTCTTCTTTTCATAGGTTTTAGATTTCCAACCAGCTCATCTATAGTCAGCGCCTGCAAATCCTTTGCTTCAATAATGGCGTTCACTTTACTCTCCCAGAAGCTAGGCAGAACACTAAGAATATTCCTTACAATCTTTTTCCTTGGAATGATTTCACCAAGCGAGTGTAAATCATTTATGATGGAGGTGAATCGAGTGTCATATCTTGAATGGATTCATCATCCTTCATTCTAAAGAGCTCATACTCAATGGTGAGCATATCAATCTTGGACTGCTTTACTTGAGTGGTTCGTTTGTGTGATGTTTGTAAAGCTTCCCATATCTCCTTGGCGGATTGTCAAGCTAAGATCCTGGTGTATTCATCAGGTCCTATGCCACACACCAAAATTTTCTTGGCACGAAAGTTTTTCTCCACAGCTTTCATGTCAGCATCATTGTATTGTTTCCTGGTCTTTGGCACCGTCATAGTAGAGTCTCCGACCTTCTTTGTTGGGACATAAGGTCCATCACAAATGACATCCCACAACTCAGAATCTTCTGCCATGATGAAGTCATGCATTCTAGTTTTCCACCAACCATAGTATTGGCCGTTGAATCTTAAGGATCTATAGGTTAACTGTCCTTCCTCGAAGTTTGGTGGAGCAGCCATGTTGACGGTCCTCTCTAGGTGTTAGACTTTTATAAAGAACCTGCTATGATACCAATTTATAGAATGTAGGAGTCCACCAAACTGTATAGAGACTTGTTCCTATAACAGTTTCTACAGAACACGCTAATGCCAGTAAGTAAATGACACAAGGAATTTTCGTGGAAAAATCCCTGCTCAAGGGGATCAAAAACCACGACCTACACTAGTAGGATTTAAACTTCACAATGAGAAATATTTAGATTACAACCTATGCAATCTAGGAATTAAACTCTTAATCCCTCACTAACTTGTAATACACCTATTACAAGCCACTTTTCAATACACCTATTACAAAGACTTCAACTCATGACTAACTCTAGTCACGACACAAATACTAAGGGTTTATGGTTTGCAAAGAGTTCCTAATTAATGCTTATATATAAGCAAAGTAGGAATTACAATGAAGAACAAATACAAAGTTACAATTCAACTAAGGACATTCAAGAGATTTGTTGTAGGAACTTGTCTGTGGTGGTGTTGTACTTTGTCTTCGATGCACTTGTGAATTGAATGCTTGATTATCAGATTTTTGAGTGCTTGAATGAATTCACAAGTGTTCAAGTGATGTTTCGTTGTAATGTTTCTTGTTAATACAACTTGGGTGACATCACTTAAATGATGTAATCACTTGGTTGGTACAAGGTTCTTCCCAATGAGAAGTGACTACTACGATGTTTGCATGTACAGTGCAGGCAATCACTTTCCAGCTGTAAGGAGTTGGCTTCGTACTGCTATCAGGGAAACCCAAATGGATCAGGTCCCTGAGTTGATTCTTTATCTTCTGAAGTCATAAAGCTCATATTAGCTTGAGTCTGTTGATTAGGTTATGTACCAAGTGTGTGTTAGGTTATTTGACAATAAGTTTGTTAGATCATCAAAACATAAAGCTAAGGTACTGTAAACCCATCACTAGTTTTACTTCTCCTGTAGGTAAATGTACTTTGTTTCTTTCAGACTCTGGAACAAGCTGGAAATATTTTAATAGCTGCAGGGTAGATGTCATATGGTTGGAGGCTCCAGTATCTATTATCCATCTATCCTTAGCATACTGAGATAACAAGGCAATCAGAGTACCTACTGCTGTAGTCTTGCAAGAAGTGCCTTCATCCATGCCTTTGTTGAGCAACTGAACAATTTGTTTATAATGTTCGTGTGTGAAGAAAAGAGCAGGCTGCTGAATAGATTTCTGAAGCACTGATTATGGTTGTTGATAAGACTTCTGTGTAAAGTAAGGAGTAGGGTGTTAAATAGGCTGCTGAAGTATTTGAAGGTTCTATTGATGAACTTGCAGGCATCACCAGGGGCTAACCTGCTGCAGGACTTGCATAGTTTGCATATACTCCAAGACTACCTCCCTTCTTCTTAGACTTGAAGTCTGAGGGGTAGCCAACTAAGTTGTATCAGGTCTCTTTTGTATGTGCTTTGCAATGGCAATACTCACACTGAGGGATCTTCTTCTGAGGCCGGGGATTTTCCCTTACAACTAATGGACCTCTGTTTCTAAACACTGCATTGCCTTCAGCAACTTCTGCAACTTGCACTACCTGTGTAAAATTTGCTAGACTCCTCTGACTCTCAAGATAAACAAGCAAAGAGTAGGCTTTGTTGATGTTAGGAACTGGAGACAACATCATAATCTGACTCCTAGCTTGTGAGTAGGAATCATTTAGGCCCATGAGCAACTGTAGAAGTCTATGATATTCAAAGTGAGCAGCATACTTCTTAGATTCTGGACATGGACACCCAGGGCAAGGAATGAGTGCATCAAATTCATCCCACAAATCTCTAAGCTTAGAGAAGTAATCGGCAACATTCATAGTCCCCTGAATAAGGGTATGAATCTCCCTGTGGAGATGAAGGACTCTAGAGCCATTCACTTTGTCAAACATTTCCTTTAAATCTTCCCAGACCTTGTGAGAATTGGATGCATATACAACACTACTTAGCAATCCTGGTCGTACTACATTCATTATCCACGAAAAAACTACTGCATTCACCTTTTCCCATTGATCATGTAATTCAGGTTCAAATTTAGACTTATGATACCTTCCATCAACAAAATCTAATTTGCTTTTACTTAACAAACCAATTCGCATAGATCTACTCCATATAACTTAGTTTTCTGAGCCAGTCAATTGAAGAGAGATCAGAGAGCTACCTGGAGTATCTGTAGGTTGTAGGTATAGAGGGTGATTGTGATCGACTGTGATGAATCTAGTCGTACTGGTCGTCGGAGAGGCATTTGCAGGTGTGAGACAATCCAACACCATGTGTCTGAATTGAGGTGACGCAAAGATCGAACGAACGGAAGACTGAGCTTAGATCGACGATGCAAGCTCTGACACCCTGTTAACTTCCATGGCTATGGAAGATAGAGCTCAGACGAAGAAGGTAAAGAAGCTTCGAGAAGACAGTTGAGAATAGAGAGAATACCAAATTCTGTTATTGATTGAAAAATGTATTATACAAACTACTTCTTCTTCTACAGTTCTATTTATACACATTACATAAACTAGATAAGTATTTTCTTAATCACTAATAACATTAACTCTACTTAAGCTAACTAGAGTTAGATAGACTTGGGTACTCTCAACACAAAATAAGTTTCCAGTTATATAATTAAGAAGAAATTATTTTTGTTTTTCTAAAATTTGTCCTTATTTACATATTTCAACGTGTCAAGACAACAATTAATTAAAGTTACTTTAGTAAATACATCTTTTTTTTCCTTTAGAAATTCGTATTTCCTTAATAAATGTGCCGAAGATGAAATGGGGGAGTAGCTGTGTTTATTGCTTTCCCTGTAACGGCACACATTTTGATAACTTGGAGACTCTTTTGGGACTATTATCCATCTAGATGACTAGAATTCTTATCCATTTAGATATTCTTTCTTTTCTCTTTTGGCTAAAGTTCTTCTTGTTTATCTTTCAGTTTTGAGAAAAGTATTTTATTCTCTCTTCTAGTTTATTTCATTTTGTTTGTTGTTTCCTTTTTTTTTCCGTCGTACTTCTGAATATAGTCATAAGGTAAACTTTTTCTTTATTTTTTATATATGCAATTTTTTCGTGTAGTAGAACTGCTTAAACTTTCTTAAATTGCAAACTACTATTATACAAATATTCTCAAGAACACACACCAAAATATGAATTTCCTAAATCTGTGTTCTATTATGAACACCGTAAAGGATTAGGTCAAGGAAGTATTTTTTACACCAAAAAGTGCTAATATTATATTGTTTGGAGGAGTGGATGAAGGAAGCAAACCGTAGATGTAAATTAATTTAACAATATCCTTTTTTTTTTACCTAAGAAGTATTCTTTTACCAACTCCCTTAAATGACATTATCACGGGCTAACGCATCAGCTCACATAAAGCATCAATTGGGTTTGGATCTCTAATCAGTTATAAATGTAAAAATTGCACGGGGCGTCCTATTTGGTCGCCCCCATTTAACCTATACCTACTTTTAAATTTTTTTTAAAACTTGTACCCACTATTTAAACAACTTCAGGCCTCTTTCTCCTCATCCTTCTCCTCATTCATTAATAGATGTACCCACTGTCTTATTCATCTCGTTTCTTTCTTTCCTCTTTTATTTTCTCTTTCTTTATTTATTTCCATTAATTTTGGCTCTTTTGAAACTTAAGATCACCGATTTTCCAAATATCTTACATGGAGCGTAGTTATATATTTATACAGCGTGAATGCTCTGCCATATTTATTTAACCTATGGGTTCGGTCAAATTACTATTTTTCCCTCAAATATAAAACTTCAGGCCTCTTCATGTTGAAAATATTTTTCATTCTTTAATATTTGAAATGAACAACATCAATCGCTGCTAATCATGATCTATTAAATTCATTGTTGTTTAGAACTTCATCTCTAAGAATGCTAAAGTTCAGCAAATATAAACAAAAGTTTCAACTCCTAGAATACTAAAGTTCAACAAATACAAAACAAACTTCAGCCCTGAAGTTCATCACAAACTGAACAAAGCTTTAGCTAAAACATGCTGAAGTTCAGCAAATACAGAACACAATTTCAGCTAAAACATGCTGAAGTTCAGGAAATACAGAACAAAGCTTCAGCTACTAGAATGCTGAAGTGCAGCAATTACAAACAAAAACTTCAACCAAAATATGTTGTTGTTTTATTGAACTGAAGTTTGTCATTTGCACTAGAATGCTGAAGTGCAACAATTACAAATAAAAACTTCAGCCAAAACATGATGTTGTTTTATTGAACTGAAGTTTGCCATTTGCACTATGAATTGAAGTTTGCCATTTGCACTATGAACTAAAGTTTGCGTGATTGCCTTTGCAAATCAGGCCAAACTTCATGCTAAAATATCTGAAGTTTTGCTGCAGACATAAATTTTTTCTACTTCAGGCCCATATGTCTGAAGTTACGTGAAAAGTGGGTACGTTTGCAACTTTTTTTGCAAAGCGGGTATAAGTTAAAAGGTGGCCCAAAAAGCGGGTATAGATGCAAATGCCCCGTTATAAATGCCCAACATTAAGTTCGACCCAATTCCATGAGCCGCTATAATCAAAATGATATGGGTCACAGTTTGGGGAAAAATAAAAAAAAAGCCCGATTCATAACTGGTAATTGAAAAATAGCCATAGTTTAAAAAGTAATCGAAATATAGCCACTTTTTCATGTAAAGATAAAATCTTAACAAAAACACCCTTAAAAATTCAGAAATATACTAGCATAATATGATGAAGTTCTATTTTTATACATATGAGCTTCCAACATAATGTGCTGGAGTTCAAACACAATATGTGGGAAGTTTAAATGCACGAGCTCCATAATGCAACATATTATGCTTGAATTTTCTATGTGCTGGAGTTCCAACATAATATGCTGGAAGTTTATACGCAGGAGATCTAATCCCGCATATTATGCTGGAACTTTTCGTATTTAAGCAAAATAATAGCTTTTTTTCATTGAATTTACAAACGCTGACCAGTTTTTAATTACCAGTCTGAAAACTTGTTATCCCGTACTATTTTCACCACAATTCCTTTATCTTTATAGCCTACTAAAAAACTCACTCATTATCAGGTATTAGTCTTTCATAAGGGCCATACTACAAAATCCACTATAAAAGAACCCTTGTTCAACAAGGGCCTGAATTAACAAAAAAGTGGAAAGTGCAAATATACCTGGTTTTGGGGCCATTACGGAAGTCATACTCGTATTTCATAAAATTTTACAAATTTATCCACTTCGAAACACACTTCAGAGTTCACATATGGGGTGTGTTTGGTATGAAAGAAAGTTTTTTCCCTGAAAAATGTTTTCTTGTTTATTTTCTGGTGTTTGGTTAGGTAGCAAAATTTTTTTTAGAAAATATATAGTTTAGGAAAATATTATATGAGATGAAATGGTTAAAGGGTGGGGGATAGTGGTAGGTCAGGTCTAGAGGTCAGTGTAGTGGTGGCGATGTTAGGAGGGTGGCAGGGGTGGGGTGGGGTATGAAGGGGTTGGGGGTAGAGAATGTTAAGTAGTTAGTCATGTATAGGGAGGAAAACACCACCAGTAACTAAAACCACCTACGTTTCCCTCAGTGTTTTGCTAAAACCAACACCACCACAAGATCCTACACCCTTCGGCGATCAAACTCTAGAAAACCTTGCTAGAAAATACCCCCACATGCGCCGGCAAAAGGGAGGAAAATTTTGGCAAGATCTTCTCACGCGCCGGTGTGTGTGCTGCTATCCGGTCAGTTTCTAACAAAAGTTCTTTTGGATAGCTTGCTCGCACGCTATTCTGAGCCTATCTATCCAAGTTACATCAAATTCCAATGACTTTTTTATTTTTTGGCAGTTTTCCAGCTATAATACAATTTCCGACTAGATACAATATTTTTTCTTCACTATTCCTGTGAGCTTTTTAGTGTTCTTGATTATTGTTCTATTTGGTCCAAAAATGTCTTTGGGGCGTGATATTTTTTGTTCTAAAAATACGGATTTTGGAAATTCAAGTTTGATGATTACTTCGGAACTCTTAATGGGAAGTTCAAACTACTTAGCCTGGGCTTCTTTTGTTGAGTTGTGGATCAAGGGTCAAGGTGTTCAAGATCACTGAGCCAAGAAAACTAGTGATGGAGATGAAAAGGACAAATCACTCTGGAATAAAATTGATGCTCAATTATATAGTTTGTTGTGGAAATCGATTGATTCCAAGTTAATGCCTTTGTTTCGTCCTCTCCAGACATGTTATTCAGTTTGGGAAAAGGCTCGTACTTTATACACTAATGACATATCTCATTTTTATGATGTGATATCTCGGATTACAAGCTTAAAGAAACAGGAATTAGATATATTTACTTACTTGGGACAAGTGCAAGCAGTTATGAAGGAATTTGAGAAGTTGATGCCAATCACTTCTAGTGTTGAACAACAACAAGAGCAATGACAAAAGATGTTTCTAGTTCTTATACTTTCTGGACTGCCTAATGACCTTGAATCAGTGAGAGACCAAATTTTGGCTAGTCCTTCGGTTCCTGCAGTTGTGGGGCCACCCAGCCACACAGTGGTCTCACCACCAATTATTGACTCCTCTATTCTCGCATCTCAGACAATGAAATATCGGACATTTCAGGCTATGGAGAATCAACGAGGAGGAGGTCATTTTGGGAGATCTCGACCCAAGTGTTCTTATTATAATAAACTTGGACACACTCGTGAAGTATGCTATTATTTATATGGTCGACCACCCAGAAACGCTCATGTTGCTCAGAACGAGACTAGATGTAACTAGGGATTTTCTTTATCTGAAGGGGAATATAATGAGTTCCTTCATTATCGAGCAAGTAAGCACACATCTCCACAAGTAGCCTCGGTTGCTCAAATTGATACTTCTGTTGCTGGTAATTCTTTTGCTTGTGTTTCTCAGTCTAGACTCTTGGACCGTGGGTCATGGACTCAGGAGCTTTTGATCATATCTCTGGTAATAAATCACTTTTGTTGAAAATTGTGTATTCGCAGTCTCTTCCTACTGTTACTTTAGCCAATGGGTTCCAAACTAAAACAAAAGGAGTTGGACAAGATAATCCCTCATCTTCTATCACTCTAGATTCCATTCTTTATGTCCTTGACTGTCCTTTTAATCTTGCATCTGTTAGTCATTTGACCCATTCCCTCTATTGTGGTATATATATTATTGATGATTCTTTTTTTATGAAGGACCGCAGTACGGGGAAGACGATTGGCACATGGATTGAATTACAAGGCCTTTACTGCCTTAACTCACTCCATCATTCCACTTCATGTCCAGTTACAGATCCTCCAGACCTAATTCACAGACGTTTAGGACATCCGAGTTTATCCAAGTTTAAGAAGATGGTGCCTAATTCGCTAGTTTATCTACATTAGATTGTGAGTCGTGTCAACTTGGGAAACATACCCGAGCTACCTTTCTGTGTAATGCTGAGAGTCATTCAAATTCTATTTTTTCTTTAGTTCATTCTAATATATGGGGTCCTAGTAGAGTTATTTCAACCTTAGAATTTTTTTATTTTGTTAGTTTCATTGATGATTACTCAAGATGTACTTGGATTTTTCTGATGAAAGATCGTTCTTAGTTGTTTTCTATATTCCAGAATTTTGTGCTGAAATTAAAAATCAATTTGGTGTTTATATTCACACTTTTTGTAGCAATAATGCTTTAGAATACTTATCCTCTCACTTTCAGCAGTTATGACCTCTCAAGGAATTATCCATCAAGCATCTTGTCCATATACCCCTCAGCAAAATAGGTAGTAGAGAGAAAGAATAGGCATCTCATTGAATTTGCTCGCATACTTCTCATTCAGTCCCATTTTCCATTGCGTTTTTGGGGAGATGCAGTTTTGTCACGACCCTAAACTCAAACCTATCGTGATGGCGCCTATCGATGGTACTAGGCCAGTCGACTTCCATAATACTACAATAATTCATTCAAAGATATACCAAAAGACTTTTTGTTATAACATAATTTCATAAAAGAAACAAGAGTTGAACCCAAAAATAGAAATACAGAAAGAAAAGCGCCAAACATCAGGGTGTCACTGAGTCATGAGAAACTACTAAAAACTGGTCCGACAATAACAAGACTAACATAGTCTGGAAAAAATCCAAAATAACAATGAAGGGGAAGATAAAGGAGAAGAAAGTAGGGATGCGATCACCGAGCAGCTACCTTGCTATCTCCAGTGGTCAGCTACAGGAATATAAGCAGCCGCTCCCATGGACAAAAATGCCTGGATCTGCACACAAGGTATAGGGAGTAACGTGAGTACACCAACTCAGTAAGCAAAAGAAGTAAATAAAGGCTGAGAAGTAGTGACGAGCTAGATGCAAGTATAGTTCATATCACAATATTCAGTAAAGTACGACATGCTTTACAACCGGAGTTTAAGTCAAATCAGCCTGTTTAAATCAAGTTCTAGTAAAATCAATAAAAAATATCTTTCAGCAGTTCTTAAACAAGGACACTTAGAAACTATGGGCAAAAATGATTAAATCATATACCGCCCCTCGGGCAAACAACACTCAGTCCTCCCAATCACTCCAACCTCACAATCACCCATGCCTCACAATCACTCATGCCTCACAATCACTCAGCAATCGGCACTCGCACTCAGTAGGTACCTACGCTCACTTGGGGTGTGTACAGACTCTGGAGGGGCTCTTTCAGCCCAAGCGCTATATAAATGTCCATCATGGCAGAATTAATGAAACATGTTGTGACGTGTAGCCCGATCCCATAAATGTCCTCACAAATCAGGCCCTCGGCCTCACTAAGTCATCAATCTCTCCAGTCTCTCGGGCTCTAAGAAATCAAAGTAAGCAGCCCAAACAACATTGACGTGATACATCAGATAGGATAATAGAGAGTGAGCTATGCTGTAAAAATGCATGAACATGACTGAGTACGGAATGCCAACAAAAACAGTAAGAGGATAACAAGAAACAACCTCTACGGGTCCAAACAATACCAACCTAAAGCGTAGACATGGTATCTACCATGATTTACAGTAAATCTTTCTAAAATACATAAAGAGCATATAGCTACAATAGGTTGTTCAACTTTACAGTTGCTACGGGATGGACCAAGTCACAATCCCCAACGGTGCACGCCTACACGCCCATCACCTAGCATGTGTGTCACCTCCAAATAGTCAAATGACACAAAAATTCGGGGTTTCATACCCTCAAGACTAGATTTACAACCGTTACTTACCTCAATCCGAGCAATTCATACTTTGAAATACCCTTGCCTCTTGATTCGGCCTCTAAATGTCCCGAATCTAGACACAAGTAATACAACACAATCAATAAAGGCTAAAGGGATCAATCCCATAAGAAAACTACTGAATTAGAGCTAAACTCCAAAATTCACTCAAACCCAAACCCCGAGCCCACATCTCGAAATCCGAAAAAGTCATAAAACCCGAAAACCATTCTCTCACGAGTCTAACCATACCAAATTCATCAAAATCCAACATCATTTGATCTCTCAAATCCCAAAAAATACACTCTCCAAAATCCGAAGCTCTAACCCCTTGCCCAACTATTAGGTGAGAAATCAACGGGAAAACACCATAACTAAGGATAGTAAAGCTTAAGTAACTTACCTCAATGAATATCCTTGAATCCCTTTCAAAAATCACCTCAAAAGCTCCAAAGTCCGAGTGAAAAATGTGGAAATGAGGAAAAATCTCGAAGTCCTCTATTTATACATTCTGCCCAGTGAAACCGCATCTGCAGTCCATTTTTCCGTTTCTGCGACGCTGCACCTGCGAAATTACCATCGCAGGTGTGGAAATCACTTAAAGTCCCAGATTCCGCATTTGCGGCCAAAATCTCGCACATGCGCGTCTCCCTTCGCTTCTGCGAAAATCGACCAACTCCTCACCTCCGCATCTGTGACCCAGCCTCGCATCTGCGGTCTCGCAAATGCAACCCCCTTCTCGCACCTGCGGTTCCAGTCCACCTCAGCCTAGCCCAGATTTGCGGCTTTCTAAGCGCTTCGGCGGTCTCGCACTTGCGGCTCCCTCTCCGCAGGTGCGGAAAATACCAGCAACAGCAATTCAACTGCATTTCAAATTTTCCAACCTTCCGTTAGCCATACGGAATCACCCCGAGCCCCTTGGGACCGCAACCAACATACCAACAAGTCATATACCAACATACAAACTTAGTCGAGCCTTTGAATCACTCAAAGCAACATCAAAACATTACATTACCCTCGGATTCAAGCCTAAGAACTTCTAAACTTCTAAATTCCGCAAATAACGCCCAAATCTATCAAACCACGTCCGAATGACCTCAAATTTTACACACACGTCATAAATGACACCACGAACCTCCTCCAACTCTCGAAAATCCATTCCAATCTGGATATCAAATTTTCCACTATTGACCAAAATCGCCGAATTTTCAACTTTCACCAATTCAAGTCTAATTCCACTAAGAACCTCCAAATCACATTCTGGACGCACTCCTAAGTCCAAAATCACCTAACGGAGCTAACGGAACCATAAAAATTCAAATTCGAGATCATTTACACATAAGTCAACATCTAGTTTACTTTTCCAACTTTAGCTTCTAATAAAGAGACTTAGTGTCTCAATTCCCTCCGAAACCACTCCGGACCCCAACCAACTAACTCGGCATATCACAATATAGCTGAATAACACAAAAAGAAGCAGAAAGGAGGAAACGGGGCTATAACTCTCAAAACGACCGGCCAGATTGTTACATCCTCCCCCTTAAAAACATGTTCGTCCTCGAGTGGGTCTAGAAACATACCTGGAGTCTCAAATAGGTGTGGATATATGCTCCGCATCTCCCGATCGATCTCCCAGGTGGCCTCCTCCACAGGATGACCTCTCCACTGCACCTTCACTGAAGCTATGTCCTTTGACCTCAACTTTCGAATCTGCCGATCCAAAATGGCCACCGGCTTATCACCCTCCAACTGAACCGTGCTGCAGTCCAAAGCATGGGACGGATCACCAACATGCTTCCGGAGCATGGAAACATGAAACACTAGATGCACACTCGACAAGCTGGATGGCAAGGAAAGCTTGTAAGCCACGTCTCCCTATCCTCTGAAGTACTTCAAAAGGCTCAATGAACCGGGGGCTCAAGTTACCCCTCTTCCCAAACCTCATAATACCCTTCATGGGTGATACCTTTAGCAAAACCTTCTCCTAGACCACGAAAGACACATCACGGGCCTTCCTATTTGCATATCTCTTCTGCTTAGATTGCACCGTGCGAAGCCGCTCCTGAATCAATTTCACCTTGTCTAATGCAGACCAAGTGTGTACCCAAGAGCCTAGCCTCACCTGGCTCAAACCATCCTATTACACCTCCTCCCATATAAAGCCTCGTATGGAGCCATCTGAATACTTGACTGATAACTGTTGTTATATGCAAACTCCGCGAGCCACAGAAATCGATCCCATGAACCCCCAAAGTCAATGACACAAGTGCGTAACATGTCCTCCAGTATCTGAATAGTGTGCTAGGACTGTTCGTCCGTCTGAGGGTGAAAGGTTGTGCTCAACTCAACCTGAGTACACAACTCTCGTTGCACGGCCCTCCAAAACTGCAATGTAAACTAAGTGACCCTATCTGAAATGATGGAAACTGGACACCATGCAGGCGAACAATCTCTCGGATATAAATCTCAGCCAACCGCTCTGAAGTGTAAGTAGTACCAACTGGAATGAAGTGCGCGGACTTGGTCAGCTATCCATAATAAGCCAAATAGCATCGAACTTCCTCGAATCCGTGGGAGCCCAACCACGAAGTCCATGGTGATCAGTTCCCACTTCCACTCCGGGATCTCTAATCTCTGAAGCAAACCACCCGGTCTCTAATGTTCATGCTTAACCTACTGACAGTTGAGACACCGAGCCACAAAACCAACTATATCCTTCTTCATCCACCTCCACCAATAGTGCTGTCTCAAATCCTGGTACATCTTCGCGGCACCCGGATGGATGGAATACCGCGAGCTGTGGGCCTCCTCAAGAATCAATTCCTGGAGCCCATCTACATTGGGCACACATATCCGTCCCTGCATCCTCAACACGCCATCATCACCAATAGTCACATCTCTGGCATCACCTCGCTGAACCCTGTCCTGAAGAATGACCAAGTGGGGGTTGTCGTACTGACGGTCCCTGATACGGTCATAAAGAGAAGACCTGGAGACCACATAAGCCAATACCCGACTTGGCTCCGAAATATCCAATCTAACAAGATGGCTTGCTAAGGTCTGAACATCCAATGCCAAGGGTCTCTCTGCTGCCGAAAGATATGTTAAACTCCCCAAACTCTCCGCCCGCACGACTCAAAGCATCCCACCACATTGTCCTTCCCCGGGTGGTACAAAATAGTGATATCACAGTCCTTAAGGATCTCTAACCATCTCCATTGATGAAAATTAATATCCTTCTGCTTAAACAGATGCTGCAAACTCTGGTGATCAGTATAGATCTCACAATGCACCCGGTACAAATAGTGCCGCCAAATCATTAAGGCATGAACAATAGCCGTTAACTCAAGATCATGGACATGATAGTTCTTCTCATGAGTCTTCAACTGGCATGAGGCATAGGCAATCAACCTACCCTCCTGCATCAGAATACATCCAATACTCTCCTCGAGGCATCACAATACACTGCATAAGAATCTGAAGCTGATGGAAGAACTAACATTGGAGTTTTGGTCAAAACATTCTTAAGATTCTGAAAGCTCTCCTCACACTCATCCGACCACCTGAATGGAGAACTATTTTGAGTCAATTTGGTCAAGGGTGATGCAATCAATGAAAATCCCTCCACAAAGAGACAGTAATAGCCCGCCAAACCAAGAAAACTCCTAATCTCCGTGGCTGAGGATGGTCTGGGCCAACTCTGCACCACCTCTATCTTCTTCGGATCCACCTGTATACCCTCACTGGACACACGTGACCCAAGAATGCTACTGACCCGAGCCAAAACTCACACTTGGAGAACTTTTCATAAAGATTTTCCTCCCTCAATCTCTGTAATACAATCCTCAAATGCTGAGCATGCTTCTCCTGGCTACGAGAGTATACCAGGATGTCATCAATGAATACAATAACAAATGAGTCCAAAAAGGGTTGGAATACACTGTTTATCAAATGCATGAACATTGTTGAGGCATTGGTCAGCCCAAAAGACATCACCAAGAACTCATAATGGCCATATCGAGTCCTGAAAGATGTTTTAAGAATGTCCGGATATCGAATATTCAGCTGGTGATACCCGGACCTCAAATCAATCTTAGAGAACACCCTCTCTCCCTGAAGCTGGTCAAATAGATCATCAATACGAGGCAAAGAATAGTTGTTCTTGATTGTGACCTTGTTCAACTGCCTGTAAGCAATGCAATCCCGACATTGCCAACGTCACAGTCTTGGCGTGATAATCTAGAACAACATGACATGGAGACAACCAATCCATACTCAATATCACATCGAAGTCAATCATACCGAGCAGCAAAAGGTCTACCCGGGTCTCCATACCCCCAATAGTCACGACACATGATCGATATACACGGTCCACAATAATAGTATCGCCTACAGGAGTTGACACATGAATAGAAGAGACTAGAGACTCACGGGGCATATCCAGAAAATGAACAAAATACGAGGAAACATATGAATAAGTGGAACCAGTGTCAAATAATACCGAGGCATCTTGGTGGAAAACTAAAACAATACCTGTAATCACAGCATCTGAAGCAATAGCATCTGGTCTGGCATGGAGTGCATAGAAACGAGCCTGACCACCACCTAATCGGCCTCCCCCTCTAGGGTGACCCCTAGCTGACTGGGCGGGTGGTGAAGTAACTGGTGCTGAAGTCGAAGGCTGAATCCTCTGCTGAGATGGACCTCCATGAGAACAAGGACACTGCCTTCACATATGCCCAAACTCCCCACACTCAAATAACTCCCTACTGTCGGGGACGGGGACTGAAGGAAGCCCCGAGCACCGGGATAACTGCTAGAAGAACCTGGCATAGAGGAGCCCTGAACGGATGGAGCATAGGACGAACTCTTGGCTAGGAGGGCACTGAGTGATGAGTGGACCTGATGAGAACTATGGCCCGATTATGCACCACAATGAACTAGGCGGGACGCCTGAGCATGCCTGAATGGACGGCCTCTACCGCACTAGAATTGACCCCCATGAGGAGCACCAGTGAATCCACCCTGTCCCCGAGGCCTCTAAGACTCCCTCTCAATCCTCTCCTGACCGCGAACCATCTCAATCTATCGAGAAATGTTGGCAACCTCATCAAAAGTAGCACCAGACACTCTTTCTGGTCATAAGCAGTCGCAGCTGAAAAGCGAGGCCATTTATAAACCTCCTGATCCTCTCTCTATCTGTGGGAACCAACCAGATAGCATGACAGGCCAACTCTGAGAATCACATCTCATACTGCGTCACAGACATATCACCCTGACGAAGCTGCTCAAACTACCTGCGCAGCTCCTCTCTGTGGGACTGGGGCACGAACTTCTCCAGAAAGATAACGGGGAACTGTTGCCAAGTAAAGGGTGCTGCGGTGATCGGCCTATGCCTCTCGTAATCCTCCCACCAACTGAATGCAGCCCAGAGAACTGGAAGGTAGTGAATGAGTCCCCACTGGTCTCTAGAATACCCGCTGTATGGAGTATCCTCTGACACTTATCCAAGAAACCCTGTGCATTCTCACCCTCTGCACCACTGAAAGATGGAGGCTGGAGTCTCCCAAACCTCTCCAACCTACCCTGCTCATCCTCAGGCATAGCAGGAACCACAAAATCCTGAGATGGCGGTGCCCCGGTGTCTGGAGTTCCTGAACCACCTGCTCGGGTGTGTGGGCGGTGGGAGTCTGAGTGCCTCCCCTGGCCTGAGAGGTGGTTGCGGTCATCGAAATAGAGATCGCCTGAGCAAGGCTGGTACACACTGTTAAAATTTGAGCTAGGGCCTCCTGAAGGACAGGAATCACAATAGGCACAGGTGGTGCCTGAGCTGGTCCCGCTGGAACATCTACCACAGGGACCTGGTCCTGATATGGAGCAACTGGGGGGTCTGCAGGTACTGCCCCGGCTGCTGCGCAGGATGCACCTCTATCCCTACCACGGCCTCGACCTCTCGTGGCCATGGCTGGTGGTACTGGTGGTTGGTCCTCCTGTCCGGTAGTGCGAGTCTTCACCATCTGTGAGAGAATGAAACAACGGAAGATTAGTTACCAGAATCAACATATTCGCACGACAAGAATTCAAGGATGTGAGATTTTCCTAAAGGTTTTGCAGCGTCCCGAAGATAAGTACGGACGTCTCCGTACCGATCCGCAAGACTCTACTAAACCCGCTCATGACTCGTGAGACCTATGTAACCTACGCTCTGATACCAACTTGTCACGACCCTAAACTCAAACCTGTCGTGATGGTGCCTATCGATGGTACTAGGCCGGCCGAATTCAACAATACTACAATAATTCATTCAAAGATACGTGATCACGCTCAACTATGTCTTATAAATACTAAGCGGGCGTTGCAAATATAATCCGGGGTGTTATGCCCAGAGTCGATCCCACAGAGAATTTACGTATCAATCAAGGCTTTAGAATACGCAACTTTTACTCAATCAATTCTCTCAAGACTTTTTAATATAAATTGGTGATGTTTTACTAATTCTACTGACAATAATAATAACTAACAATTACTAACAATGTGTTGTAAACAATTATGATACAAGTCTAATGTTATGGTTTCCCCCGTCGGTGAACTTCCTTCTCGGATACTTCTTATAGTTTGATTAGTTGTCTCTATCAATCATGCACACTCTATCCATAAAACTCTCTCAAGTAATTATGATAATTTACTAGACGCAATTTCTCAAGTTACGCTAGCTAGATTGCATAACAGTTCACTTTAGATTTCACCCGAGGTATCGTTATCTCTAATCCAACCTCTAAACCCTCGGT
>MDKI01253753.1:0-20576 GCA_005239505.1 Nicotiana paniculata
CCACCAATCCTCCCTTATTCCTCCTTAACAATTACAATAACAGTAAATAATATTTAATATGTTAAAGTGCGCAACCTGATCCCACCAGTCCTCCCTTATTTCTCCTCAACATATCACCATTAATGCTCCTGTTGTGGCGTGCAATCCGATCCCATCTGTCCACCCTTATTACTCCTGTTGCGGCACGCAACCCGATCCCACCAAACATTAGTTTAAATCAACAACAACAACCAATCCACAACTCAATTACCAGAATTTCTACTACCAAGAGTATGACTACACGACAACAAGAGAATCATGTAAAAATTAAAGGAATACAACAAGCTTTACAAAAACAACAAGACATGTAAGGCACGTGATAACTACACATGTGATCACAACAATTTAGACATGTAGCATATATGTTTGGAGTCATAGAGGAACTCATAATTAAGAAGTAACAAAACAACAAGAAGGAAATAACTTCAACTAAGGAAAATAAATCCAAACAACGAATAAGAGGTAAATAAATGCTAACAACATCATATAGAGTATGTAAGTGTATCCTAACAATAAGATACCACATACTATGACAATTTGATCAAAGGCATGGAAAAAGGTTAGACAATCTAACCAGTCAACACCACATATAAACTGTGTACCCACTCGTCACCTTGCGTACACAGCTTTTACATATCGAGATAGAACATGTGACTCAATTTCTAAGGGGTGGTTTCCCCCACACAAGGTTAGGCAAGATACTTACCTCAATAACGTAAAATCCTACTTTGGGACGCCCTCGTCTCTGGATTCGGTCTCTAAAAGCTCCGAATCTAACCATAATCATATTAATACCATCAACATAGGCTAACGAATCGAATTCCACAATAAAAACTACAAGATATGCCAAAAATCTGAAATCGGCCAAAACCCGGCCCCTGGGCCACGTCTCGAAACCAATCAAAAATGATAGAATTAGAAACGTCCTTCTCTTCCGAGTCTAACCATATAAAATTTGTCAAAGTAGGACTCCGTTTAGCCCCTCAAATCCTCAAACTCTCCAAAACTCAAGCCTTAACTCCCTCAATTTCACTTTGAAATGATCAATCAAATCTCAAAAACGAAGATGGATTCATGCAGTATAGCTAAACCCGAGTAGAGAACACTTACCCCAATCCATATGGTGAAAATCCCCTCCAAAATCGCCCAAATTCAAGCTCCCTAACTCAATATATGACCGAATGAACAAACACTTGTTTTATATATTTTTCTGTCAGCTATTCTTCCTCGTTTCTCATTCCAAACGATCTCAAAACTCACTTTTTATGCCTCCAATGGATTCTTTGTGAAATTCTAGTTAAGTTAGGCCTTTGAATCACTCAACTTGACCTTATAATGAAGGAGATCTGTTGGTTTCAATATTTGCAAATAGTGCAGATTTTGAAATATGCTGCCAGTGGCCGTTCCATAATTAATCTGAAAAATCCGACAACCTAATTCTTAGTAAAATGACCATAAAATCCTCATACGATGTCCAAATTCGACGATTCTTTTTACTACGGGTCCATAATTACGATACGGATCTAATACTTCAATCAAAAAGGAAATCGGAGCTCATTTGTTCAATATGATATCATTTATGCTTGAAGAAACGGTGGTTAAACATATCAAATAAACTCGAAATGAACTCAAATTCTGCACACAAGTCCTAATACATCAAACGGAGATCTTGTACCCCAAACTATCAAGCGAAGTGCAAATTCTCAAAACGACCGGTCGAGTCGTTACATTCTCCCCCACTTAAACATATGTTCGTCCTCGAACATGCCAAGAGTTGTTCCAAAGCCATCAAACCACTGCATGAGCTCACAATACATACACTCGGGGGTGATTCCCCATCACCCAAACCAATGTAGGACTGACAACGCAATTTAACCGAAGATCTCACTTCATCCTTAGTCCATAACCTTAGGACAGAACCAAATCTCAACATTCATCATGGGACTCGGATCTCGCATCATCTCACTGTATAACCTGAACAAGCCAAATCAAGCCATAATTCCAACCTAGGGTACAATCACACGATGTTCCACACAACTCAAATGCCCGTAGCAATAACTTCTGACCACCATAGTTGCCCAAATAACATTCTAGACGTCGGCAATACACTTCACATTGAATAGAACCTTGTTCCGGACTTCCATAATGCTGCCCATGATAAAGAAACATGCAGGGACTCATAACCGTCCATGCAGTCAACAAGTCAAGAAGCTCTCTCGTCCGTCAAGGGCCATTGCCCAAATCTTAGCAGAAATAGCCTCATACTTCCAAACACTCCTCATCCCCAATACGATAGTGTGAATCTCAGGTCTAAGAACCTTATCTCAACCAATACAAGCAGCACAACTAACAGCTCATCAAAGAACCACACGGATTCTCATACCACACAGCTTGTAAACCAACTCATCAATAACTCAGTTATGCAGTACAAATAGAAGGAAAGCAAGGTATACGAATTATCTAACAAGTACAACATGTGTAACAAAAAAATTACTCATTAAATCATCCCACAGAGGGAAAATAAAACACCAAATAAACACAAGGAAAGCGTATCCCACATAACATCCGTTGCGGCGTGCAGCCCACTCCCAGATACTCACCAAGCCAAAGTGCTCGGGTTCACTGATCACATGAATATTGATATCAAACACAGAAGAGTGCACAAGTATAACTATGGGAAAATGAATAGAGTTAACAAAACATGGAAGAAAGCAAGCACAACTAAGGTGCAATGAACCAGTCAACATCACGAGGGCTATTTCGCCCACATCGCCATAAGGCATGAACAGAATTACAACATGCGTGGAGAATAATCATACAACCTCACATCCCATCACGGCACAAGAGAATAACACATAACATAGGCCAGGGGAACAAATAATATCCATTCTTCCTGGTAACATAAACGTGATAACAATCTCACAAGAGCACCCAAACTTTACCTGATATAAAATACATATTCTCGTTGAGCTTTAAAATAGCCCTCAACCAAAATTTTGATCATTCCCAAATAGGTAAATATCCTTCCTAAAGTCCATAAAAACCTATTGATAATGTATGCTATCAGTTATCCCATTCTCAACATGCCTTCAGAATCCGCATGCAAGAAATAGACCGCATATGGGGACATCTAGCCCTAAAACTTTAGGAATACCGAAATTTCATACCCGAACTCAACTATGCTAATCAAATGGCTGATACATCACTCACACCCCATCATTTTACTGAAGCACCCATATAGATTTTCCGGCCGCGTAACAAAACCTGAACTTCAAGAGCCTCAAAACCAAGTAATCACCATGCCACTAGCCACACACCCGCAAACCAAAACTCAAGGGTCTTTCCTAAAATGCACGTTCTTCACATATGATATCCAATAATACCAACCTTCTATTAACTTTTGATATCCATCCAAGAGAAAACCATAATGTACAACATATTCCTTATGCCCATAGCAGCCAGCCGACTCAAGCCGTTGCCGAAACCATCGAGAACTCTCCGAGATTCATCCGCACGCAACTAAACCCTTAGGACCGAATATTCCCAACTCAATCGAGACACATAAACTGTCCAACCCAAGAATACTACCACAAATGTCGGTAGGGAATTCCCACTCAAAAAGGACCAATTACTTCCATTGCTATACTGACTCAACACCACAGAGCTGACCCATTTCTTCGGTTACTCCTAGTCTTTCCTCTGAGGTAACATTTCTCCGTATCTGTCACGACCCAAAATCCCTAAGGTCGTGATGGCTCCGGACACCATTGTCAGGTAAGACAATCATTTAAATAGTTAAGTTAAATTTCTTGTTTTTGCATTTTTGAAATCATTATCTTTAACTTGTTACGTAATAACTAAACAAAATCCGTTAAGTAAATATGATGGTTTAAATGTTTCATTTTAGCAAATATATCCCAAACACATCCCAGAACCCGATGACACAAGTGCATGAGAAATTTCTAAGAATATATACAATCATCACAAAGCTTGTCCGAAATACAAATTGGACAAGGAATTTAAAATGAAAATAAATACAATATGAGGGAGACTCTGTTAGCTACGGATCGCCTCCAGATGATGCAGCTCGCCTAAGTCTCCAAATCCGCTACATCGCTATAAAAGTACCTGTGCAATAAAAATACACAGTAAGTGTATCATGAGTACGAAAACAACGTGTCTCAGTAAGTTGCCCGCCTAACCTCAGAGAGGTAGTGACGAGAGGTCGAATTAGACACTCACTAGGGTCCAACAATTTATTTAACAGCATAAGATGAACACGATAGGCATGTAAAGGTAGTAAAGCAGCATATATATAAGGCACTGAAATCCAAGAAAACACTGGAAGCAAACAAACAGTTACCACTTTCTCATTATTTTCCCAAATATCTTAAATAAACAATTTCCTCTTTGTTTTTCCCCAAATATCATAAATCCACATTTTCTTCTTTATTTTCCCCCCAAATATCTTATCACTTCAAAAATCATGAAAAACATTTAACAATTTAGCATGCGCATACGGGATAAGGACAACTGGCCTGAGCCATCATAATAATCATCTCTGTGCACTGTCGAGGGTCGAACGGCCTGAACCATAATATTTCTTTCAATCTCGCCGTGGCATACAGCCCGCTCCCATGAGAGTGGGGGAAATAACACTCTGCTCGCGGAATGTAAATTGTGAAGCGGTCACATGAAGTCATGTACAATCAACAGTACACCCCGACTACGTCGGGAAAACAAATACTCAAGTAAATGACAGATTTCTCTTTTGAAAGTCACAAAATAGTATTTAAACCCTTTTTCGAAATTTACTTGCCAAGTTTTATAATGTTTAATAACATAACCTTATCCGGGAATACAATTGCCCGCGAAGGAAATCAATTCTCTTTTTAGATGCTTAAGAAAATAAACTCTAATCTTCTTTAGTAATTCAATTACAATTTCAACTATATTAGCAGTCTAATATTACAGACAAGATCACAGGTACAATAGTTAAGGCATTCTAGTGGGTCCTAGGCTACCCGGACATGGCATAATAGTAGCTACGCACGGACTCCCGTCACCTCCTACGTACGTAGCCCCCGCAGATAGTAACACATACTTAATTAGTTCACCTAGGGGGATAATTCCCCCTCACAAAGTTAGAAAGGAGACTTACCTCGCTACGATAACCGGCTTCCAAGCCCTTCCGACGACTCCAACGGACGCACATCGCCCAAATACTATCCAATTCACGGCAAACCATTGAAAATAAACTCTAATAATTGCAACAATTTCAAATTATATAATTTCCAACCCCGCTTAGTGAAATGGCCAAAATGCCCTCGGGCCCACGCGCCCGGAATCTGAAATTTCTCGAAGATATATTTTACCCACAGCCTGACTAACTCAAATATATAATTTACTCTAAATTCCATGCTCAAATTCGTGCCTAAAAACCCAAATTACCATTCTCTAGGTTCCTTTAAGATTTCCCAATTTCCTACCAATTTCCATGTCTAATCCGTGCATATAATCTTGTAGTTAACTTAAAAACGGGAGGAATTTAATTACCTTGACATGCATGATGAAAATCCCCCTTTGAAGCCTACCAAAATCGCCATGCCAAGATGAAAATAGTGAGGAAATGGCCAAAATTCACGGTTATAAACATTCTGCCCAGACGACCCCTTCTATGCGATCGCACTACCCTTCAAGCGATTGCATAAGCCAATCTCAAGTGCCCCCAAAATTCCTCTATGCAATCGCATAGGGCAACCCAGCAGCCTTCACAATCCTTCTCTGCGATCGCAAACAACTACCCGCGATCACATAAGCAAATTCCCAGGGCCTCCAATCCTTCCCCTATGCGATCGCATAGGCCAAATCCAAGCAGCCTCCAAGTCCTTCTATACGATCGCATACCCACTCATGCGATCGCATAGAGTAAAAACCTGCTGCCCTCACACCAGAAAACCAGCAACCCTCTCAAGGAAAAAATCGACCCGTTGAGCATCCGAGACACGCCCGAGGCTCCCGAGACCTCAACCAAAACTACCAACCAGACCCAATACCTCACTTGAACTTAGTCGAGCCTCGAAATCACATCAAACAACGCTGAAATCATGAATCGCACTAAAATTCAAACTTTATGAACATAGAATTTCCAACTTCAACATCCGACGTCGAAACCCGTCAAATCACCTCTGATTGACCCCAAATTTTGCACACAATTCATATTCAACATTAGGACCTGCTCCAACTTCCGGAATCGCATTCCGACCCCGATATCAAAATTTCCACTTCCAGTCGGATTCTTCAAAACCTTCAAATTTCTATCTTTAGCCAAATGACTTTAAAATGACCTCCGGACATCCGAATGCACTTCCGGTCATGCTCTCAACTCCATAATCACCATAAAAAGTTATTCCCAGACTCGGAATCCCAAACAGACATCAATATCACTGAAACAATCTTCAAGCCAAACTTAGGAAATTTCTTCAAAAATGCTGACTTCCACAATATACGCCGAAACGCTCCCGGGTTATCCAAAACCCAATCCAGACATACGCCCAAGTCCGAAATCATCATATGAACCTGATGGAACCTTCAAATCCGGATTCGTAGGTCGTTTACTCAAAATTCCAATCTTAGTTGATTCTTCGAACTTAAGGCTTCTGAAATGAGAATTTTCTTTCCAAATCAACTCTAAACTCCCCGGAATTCAGTTCCGACCACGCCTACAAGTCATAATACCTGAAAAGGAGCTGCTCACGGCCTCAAACAGCTGAATGACGCGCTAGAGCTCAAAATGACCGGTCGGGTTGTTACACTATCGATACACAACTACCCCAACCAAAACTCATTGTAGAAAATCCTAGTACAAGCCACGTAGCCCAGCAACTCATAAACCACTGCATCTCCCTTGAAGCACCCCATGATTCCCCGACCGAGATGCCCATGCTGAATAGACCTTCTATGAATCTGAAGCTATTTCTCCGACCCCCTTTTGACACTGAAATGAAAATACATTAATGACGTAGAAACACCGTAAGTCCCAACATCATCCCATGCAAGATCTCATATCTTAGTCATATACAAATTTCGTAAACTTTCTAATACCATCTATATACACTTCTTAGGTCAAAACTGAGGTAACGCATGACTCTGCAATCTGAATGTCGCTTGTGGACTCCCCCACTTGGCCCGAAGCCATAGAAAAAAACATCTGATGATCTGAAAAACTAACCTTCACAGCTCGACAACACCAATCACAAGGTACTCAGTTCATCCACTAAGCGCATGTCCATTCTCGTGACTGTCAAACTCGCTTCCTTCATTGCCTTGAATGACAATATGTACCTTCCACTGAGTAGAAATCTCATATGAACCACATATTCTCCAATACCACCAACTATACTCAATCAACATCCACCTTGTGACCCCACCACAATCTCGATGACTAGTTAACCAATTAAACTTTCCCAAGTTGGTACTCATCCACCAGATGCCGGAACCCGATGCACCTCCATGTGAACAACCGAATAGTCTCTCAATACCCCTGTATCATCATTCTGGACGACACGTTGAGACAATGTTTGAGCATCCCTGACTTCTTTGTAGCTCATCTGTAGCATCACGAACCACTAGCGCACAGTGGACACTGAGAGCGCAATATCATACATAAGTGGATGTAAAGGAACATAAGTTATATGCTTCGAGCTGAATTAATATCACACGATAAGCAATGAAAGAAGGGAGATTATCCTAATAGTTTTGTAGCCTCTCGAAGATAAGTACAGACGTATCTGTACCGATCCGCAAGACTCTACTAAACCTGCTTGTGACTCGTAGCACCTATGAACCTAGAGATCTAATACCAACTTGTCACAACCCAAAATCTCTCTGAAGGAGTCGTGATGGCACCTAGTATCTAAGACTAGGTAAGCCTAACAATAACAGAAATAACGACAATATTTACTAACTTCGAACAATTTCGAAATAGAAATATCTAAACAATTTATAATCCCAAAATCAGTAGTACAAGTCATAAGCCTTTCTAGGAGTAGTTGTACAAAATGAATACATCACTGTTCCAGAACAAAAGGAAACAAAGGAAATAAGTACAATAGAAGGTGACTCCGAGACCTGCGAACGCAGCAGCAGGTTTACCATGAGTATCCACAGCAACGATACGCACAGCTACTAACGATCAAATACCTGGATTTGTACAAAAATGTACAGAAGTGTAGTATGATCACACCACAACGGTGCCCAGTAAGTATCAAGACTAACCTCAGTGGAGTAGTGACGAGGAACAGTCAAGACACCTACTAGTCTAATAAGTTGAACAAGATATGACAATAAACTAACAAGATAAAGAAAACAAAGCAACGCCAATAGCAGGAAGAAATCAAATTACAAACAGTAGAGACGATAAGGGAAAAACACAGATGGTACCGAAAAGTAACCAAGTAAATTAACACCAACATAGCTGGGATACAGATAAGTAAAAACGTGGTCAAACAAGGAAAACAATGTTAACTCAACCAATCGCATCATTCCTAATACACCTTTCCGACCATCCCAATCCTCGAAATCTCATATCATAAATCACAATTTCCAAACCCTTAGCACACATGGCTTCTTGTGCCCATATATTCCATCTCACTTTGCACAATAAAATCCACGTACTACCCAGAACATAATGTCCGCAACCAATGCAATTAACACACCTAAGGAGTCTCATTTATATAACATAAAATGAACTTTTAGTTTCTAAACCAATTAGGAAATCGGCGAGAAAAGAGTAAGTTTTTTTTTTTTTTTTTTTTTTTTTTAAAATCATTTGAATGAAGAAAATACCCTTTTCAAATAAAATACGACATCAAATAATCTATTCCCTTTAAAATAGGATTTATTAAATTAAACTTAATAGAAATTCCTTTTTAAGTAAGATCAAATCTCAAACGGGTTAAGGAAATTTAATTGGGAAACTAACTGAAATAAAATATAACAATTAATGTAATTTGAATTATTGATTTTATGTGTATAAATATATACGGCGAGTTCAAATTTAAAAGGTCATACAAAGTATTGTAATACTAATTCCTTTATTTTAAATCACTATATTACTAACAACTTAGTAGGACAGGAGGAAATGATTCGACGTAGTAAATTTACTTTGAAAAATAATTCACCGAAGTAATAGTTTCAGGAAAAAAATTCAAGGAATAACGGCAAGTCAATAACTCAATGTCAATAACCCGATCCTCAAAGGTCAGTGGAACCCTTACAAATTATCACAGTCTTGTACATATAAACTAGGTTTTTATCAATATCCAGCTATAACCAATCCCTAAGTGAAATGTAAAACTACCGAATAACTTGCACAATCAGAAAGGAACGCATAAGTACATATATTGATGCGGCGTGCAATCTGATCCCACCAATCCTCCCTTATTCCTCCTTAACAATTACAATAATAGTAAAAATAATATTTAAATATGTTGCGGCGCACAACCTGATCCCACCAGTCCTCCCTTATTGCTCCTCAATATATCACCCTTATTCCTCCTGTTGCGGCGTGCAACTTGATCCCACATGTCCACCCTTATTAGTCATGTTACGGTGCGCAACCCGATCCCACCAAACATTAGTTTAAATCAACAACAACAACCAATCCACAACTCAATTACTAGAATTTCTACTACCAAGAGTATGAGTACACGACAACAAGTGAATCATGTAAAAATCAAAGGAATACAACAACCTTTACAAAATAACAAGACATGTAAGGCACGTGATAACTACACAGGTAATCACAACAATTTAGACATGTAGCATATATGCTCAGAGTCATAGAGGAACTCACAATTAAAAAGTAATAAAACAACAAGGAAGGCAATAACTTCAACTAAGGCAAATAAAGCCAAACAACGAGCAAGAGGTAAATAAATTCTAACAACATCATATAGACCATGTAAGTGTATCCTAACAACAAGATACCATATATTATGACAATTTGATCAAAGGCATGGAAAAAGGTTAGACAATCTAACTGGTCAACACCACATATAAAATGCGTACCACTTGTCACCTTGCGTACACAACTTTCACATATCAAGATAACACAAGTGACTCAATTCCTAAGGAGTGGTTTCACTCACACAAGGTTAGGCAAGATACTTACCTCAATAGCGTAAAATCCTACTCTGGGATGCCCTCGTCTCTGGACTCGGTCTCCAAAAGCTCCGAATCTAACCATAATCATAGTAATACCATCAACATAGGCTAATGAATCGAATTCCACAATAAAAACTACAAGATATGCCGAAAATCTAAAATCGGGCAAAACCCGGCCCCTGGGCCCATGTCTCAAAACCAATCAAAAAGTACAAAATTAGAAACCTCGTTCTCTCCCGAATCTAACCATATAAAATTCGTCAAAATCAGACTCCATTTGGTCCTTCAAATCCTCACTTCAAACTCTCCAAAACTCAAGCCCTTACTCCCTCAACTTCACTTTGAAATCATCAATCAAATCCCAAAAACGAAGATGGATTCATAAAATATAACTATAACCGAGTAGAGGACACTTACCCCAATCCATATGGTGAAAATCGCTTCCAAATCGCCCAAATTCGAGATCCCCAACTCAATATATGACCGAATAAACAAACACTTATTTTACATATTTTTCTGTCAGCTATTCTGTGTTGTTTCTCATTCTAAACGATCTCAAAACTCTCTTTTTATGCCTCAAATGGGTTCCTTGTGAAATTTTAGTCAAGTTAGGATTTTGAATCACTCAATTTGACCTTATAATGAAGGAGATATGTTGGATTCAATATTTGCAAATAGTGCAGATTTTTAAATACGCCGCCAGTGGCAATTCCATAATTAATCTAAAAAATTTGACAACCTAATTCTTAGAAAAATGACCATAAAATCCTCATACGATACCCAAATTTGACGATTCTTTTTGCTACGGGTCCATAATTACGATAAGATCTAATGCTTCAATCACAAAAGAAATCAGAGCTCATTTGTTCAATATGATATCATTTATGCTTGAAGAAATGGCGCCGAACATCAAATCATCTCGGAATGAACTCAAATTTTGCACATAAGTCCTACTACATCAAACGGAGCTACTTGTGCCCCCAAACTATCGAGCGAAGGGTAAATTCTCAAAAAGACCGGTCGAATCATTACAAGTGCTTAGGAGGGTTAGTAACTATTCCTAAATACATCCTACCCGTCCCTTAGCCTACATTACAACCTTAAAGTCCTAATTGATCCTATATTTGGCTAGCTTAAAAAGGGAATAATGTGGATTTTTGTATGTTCATGCTTTATTGCCGGTATCGATCATAGTCAAGGGTAAAGTGTGTGATTAAAAGTTAAAGTGCTCCTTTATAGTGAACTTTGTACGTTGTTGGAGTGTAGTTTGTCCCATTGCTCGAGGACGAGCAAAAGTCTAAGTGTGGGGTGTTGATGTTTAGCTTAAAGTATATATATTTGTATGTTTATCGCCTTATATTTTACTTTTGTTTCATGGATTTTGGATGTTAAACGTGATGATTTATATTAATTTGAAGTGTTTTTATGTATAGGAATGATCTGAGAGCAATCGGGGGAGAAACGTGCGAAATTAGAGCCAAAATAGACGAAAACGGGCAAAGGGGGCAGTGAAGCGCCACAGGAAGCGCCTTGAGCCACATGTGGCGCTGGAAATAGTATGCTAAATGAGGCAGTGCCATGGAGGGCGCCTGGCGATGACCAGGGCGTCAGTGGCGAGAATTTCTCCTATTTCCCCCGGGACACGGTTATTTCGGCCCTAGACCTACCCAAGACTTATAAAAGCAAGACTAAACCTATTTGTGAATGACTGGATGCCACTTTGGAGGAAAAATACACACGAGAACGTTAGGAAGCGGAAAGATCTCAGTTTTCTTCATCTTTTTCTAGTATTTTCAATTATTCAACACTTATGAATTTGTTTGATTACATCATGAGTGGCTAAAAACCCATTGTTATGGGGTTGTGATTTATCCATGAATATTGTTGTTTAACGTTAGCTTAACCTTGATTATAATTCACTGATATATGGTTGTTTCTTCAATTTTGTGATTAATTGCTTAATTGTCTGGCCAGCAGTTAGGTTTTATTTACTATCTATGTTATGCTTGGGAAATCCGTGTACAGATGAGAGAAAAACTGAAGAGAGCGCGATCTTAACGCTTAAGGGGAGCGGATTTGTGGTTAGGATAGGAATATACCTAGTCACCGTGCTTAATTACATATCGTAATCATAATGCGTTCTTAATAGATTAATTTCATAGGAATATAGGCGTTAATCTATTTCGAATAGGCGAGTAGTACTTCAGGAGAAGGCTATGAGAGCAATTATCGATTAATTAGAAACCATGAGTGAATTGTATGAAAGGGAGAGTTAACTAGAACACAATATGCTTGGTGAATCGATCACAACCTTGGAATATTTGTCTCTACTGAATACACAAAAATCAACTCGTTACTTGATAATTTAGTCATTACTTAGGATCGTAGTTCAATATAATCATATTCTTGGATTTTTATTTTGGCTTGATTGAATAACAATTTTAGTAATTTAGTGAGTAGTTGATACAAGTATATGTGGGTTCGACACTCGACTTATCATTTTATTACTTATACGACCACGAATACTTGTGTGTGCCTTTGGGAGCAACAGGTACTCCATTCATTCGAGTGACGTGAAGATGTACCAGGACTTGTGGCAGCATTACTGGTGGAGGAGGATGAAGAAAGGCATAGTGGAGTGTGTGGCACAATGCCTAAATTACCAGCAGGTGAAGTATGAGCATCAGCGGCCGGTTGGGTTGCTTCAGAAGTTAGAGATTCCGGAGTGGAATGGGAGCGGATCACTATGGATTTCGTTGTTGGACTCCCACGGACTCAGCGTAGGTTTGATGCAGTTTGGGTGATTGTGGATAGGCTGACCAAGTCAGCTCATTTCATTCCTGTGATGACTACCTATTCCTCTGATCAGCTGGCTCGATTTTACATTCGCGAGATTCTCAAGCTTCATGTCATACCAGTATCTATCATCTCTCACCAGGGTATGCCGTATACATCATGATTCTGGAGGGTCATACAACATGAGTTGGGTACTCGAGTGGAGCTGAGCACAGCATTTCACCCTTAGACGGACAGTAAGACTGAGCGCACTATTCAGATATTAGAGGATATGCTCTGCACGTGTGTGATGGAGTTTGGAGGGTCGTGGGATCGGTTCTTTCCCTAAGCGGAGTTTGCCTACAACAACAGTTATCAGTCAAGCATCTAGATGGAACTATGTGAGGCTCTGTATGGTAGGAAATGTTGGTCCCTAGTGGGTTGGTTCGAGTCAGGCGAGTCTAGATTATTCGATGCGGACTTGGTTGAGGATGCCCTGGACAAGGTGAAGGTTATTCAGGATTGACTTCGCACAGCCCAGTCCAAATAGAAGAATTATGCGGACCAGAAGGTTCGCGATGTAGCATTCATGGTTGGAGAGCAGGTTTTTCTCCGGGTATCGCCTATGAAGGTCGTTATGAGGTTGGGGAAGAAGGGCAAGCTGAGCCCAAGGTACATTGGTCCTTTTGAGGTGTTGCGATGTGTTGGGGATGTTTCTTATGAGATTGCTTTATCTCCCATTCTAGCAGGATTTCATCCAGTATTTCATGTTTCTATGCTCCGAAAGTATCACGGTGACTCGGTTCATGTGTTGGATTTTAGCTTAGTCCAGTTGGACAAGGATCTATCTTATGTTGAGGAGTTAGTGGTTGTTGTGGATAGGCAGGTTAGAAAGTTAAGGTCAAAGAACATTGCTTCCGTGAAGGTGCAGTGGAGGAGTCAGTCGGTCGAGGAGGTGACTTGGGAGACCGAGCAGTATATGTGCAGCCGTTATCCTTATCTTCTTATCGCATCAGGTATGTGTCTATCCTCGTTCGAGGACGAACGATTTTTTTCAGAGGGGGAGGATGTAATGACCAGACCGATCGTTTTGAGAGTTAGAGCCCCGATCCCCTGTCTACTACTTTCCCCATGTCTTTTTCTGCTTATGTATCTTGCCGGTAGGTGTTGGGTATGGTTTCAAAGTTTTTTGGGACACAGTCCCTAACGGAAGCTTAAGTCTTAAGATTAAGACCGTAGTCGAAACTGTGTAAAGACGACTTTGAAATGGAGTTTCCTCAGTTACGTTAGCTCCGTCGGGTGATTTTTGACTTATGGGCATGCCCGGATTGTGTTTTGGAGGTCCATAACTCATTTAGGATTTAAATGGCGAAATTCGAATTTTTGGAGATTTTGACAGGTAGTGGACATTTTGGTATCGGTGTCGGATTCTGATACCAGAAGTTGGAGTATATCTGTAAGGTTGAATATGACTTGTGTGCAAAATTTGTGGTCAATCGGACGTGGTTTGATAGGTTTCAGCATCGGTTTTAGAAATGGGAAGTCTAAAGTTCATTAAGTTTGAATGGGAGGGTGAATTATTTTTTAGCATTGTTTGATGTGATTTGAGGGCTCGACTAATATTGTATGATGTTTTAGGACTGATTTTATGTTTGATTGAGTTTCCGAGGGCCTCGGGTGAGTTTCGGATGCTTAACGGGTCATTTTGTACTTGTGAAAGATAGCATATTTTCTGGTTTTGCAATTGCTGGTTGCGTTTGCGAAGAGGAGCTGAAGGCAGGAGGAAGATTTTTCTTCGTGTTCGTGAAGTAGATCGGGTTCGCGTAGAGATAGTTGAGCACTGGACCACAAGCCTTTTTGCCTACGCTTTCACGATGTTGGTTCCACATTCGCGTAGGATCAAATTGTGTGGTCTACGCATTCGTGCATGAGCATCGCATTCGCGATGAAGTATTTTAGCTGAAGGAAAATTTGTGCTTCGCAAATACAAGGGTTTAACTGAGTTCACGAAGAAGAAATCACTGGGTAGACTTATGTCATTTCAAAAACGAGGGTTTGTCTATTTTTATCAAAACCTAAGTTTGAGAACTCGAATTTGGATGAGATTTTGAGTGATTTTCAAAGACATCGATTGGATACTACACTCCATTTTGATCCCACTAATCTATCATTAATTTCCTCTTTAATTTCGGATTTTGGGGTTGAAATTGGGAAAAATTGGAAGAAGTTCTTCAACTATGATTTTGAATTTTAAAAGGGGATTTGTGGTCAGATTTGAGTAATTTTTATATGGTTGGATTTATGAGTGAATGTGTATTCATATTTTGTGACTTTTACCCGATTCCCTTGGGAGGCTTTTTGGGACATGTTACTAATTTCTTACTTTAGCTTAGATCTCATTGATTATATTAAATTCTTATAGCTATATTTATGGTATGTAATTGATTTTGGTTAGATTTTGGCCATTTGGAGCCGGATATTCGTGGGGAAGGCATTGATACAGATTGATTTAGCTTGGTTCGAGGTAAGTGGCTTGTCTAACCTTGTGTTGGGGAAATCCCCTTAGGATTTGGTACTGAAATTGATATGTGAGTGCCGTGTACGTGAGGTGACGAGTGCGTACACGAGCTATTTGTTGCGAAAAAAATGGATTTTTACTGAGTAATTACCCGTTTTCACCTTAATTGAGTATATCAGCATGTGTAGCTACCCTGTTAACTTAGCATAGCATGTATACGTGCCTTAATTGCTTAACTGAACTCTCTGCAGCATGCTTAGTGAATTCCTGCTTCTTATTTTTTCTTGACTTGAACTTAGCCTAAATTATAGATTCTCTTGTTGTGACTGTTATATTCAATTCTTTGAGCTGTGTATTTACTTTGGGACTACGGGACGATATTTCGGGAGATCCCCCTTCATGTTTACTTTTGAGACTACGAGGCGGTTCCTCGGGAGTTCTCTCCGCATATGTACTTTTGAGACTATGAGGCGATACCTCAGGAGTTCTCCCTATACATTTATTTTGGGACTACGAGACGGTACTCGGGAGATCCCCTGTTGTTCATTTTCGTGTGTTGAACTGTTATTTGCTGTATTTCCTTTTGCTTAGTTTCAGTCCATTATTATATTGTTAAACCCCATATTTTCGTACTTGGAAGTATGCTATAAGTAAATTGATATAAGCTCGGAAATGACATGTTACATCCCGTATTTTCGTACGTTAAAGTTTCGTCGTAAGTTAATCGACGTAAGTTCGGAGATGAGATAATTTTGAGATTAGAAGTATTATGCTATTTCAAACAAGTGATAAGTAAATTCGTGAAGATGAGAGGGTAAGCAAATCGAAGTAAATGAGTTTCGTCAAAGTTTGACATTTTGAGATAAAATACGGTCCAAGCTACAAATACCCCGTATTTATGGATTAGTGCATGCAATGTACCACATGACCATGATAGCAAAATGTATAAATAGGTTAAAAGTGAGTAGTATTATAAGTAATTTGAGAAAATTCTTGGTTATGTAGATATTTGGTTAATTGTAGATTTTTGGGGAAAGATTAGCAATTAATTAAGATATTTTGGTTAAGCTTGAACACCAAACGTGGTAGCATGAGATAATCAACCAAAGGGCTCTTTAATTCACAATGTAAGGTGGCTCATCTAAAGAGCTTGGTGGCTTAGTGATCACAAAGGATGTGGGGCCCACAACCCATAATCCTAAAAGCCTTTCTTACATTATGAAATAAGATAGATTGGCTGCTAAGTATTTCTCAAACAAGACATCATAACGAATCCTTTACGGAGCATATGGAAACGTAATTTGCTTGAAGAATTTCATACGAAGTTATAATGCGTAATAGTAACGGGATTTATAAATTCTAAGAGAGCACGGTGCAATCTTTCCCAAGAATATCATACGAATTTTTTCTTTACTCTAGGTATGTTAAGGTTAAGCCCTTCCTTCATTTTGGCATGATCTCGTAACTACATGTGTTTGATAACGAGGCATAAAGAGAAGTTTATACTCCCGAATTTATATACATTATCTTAGTCTCATAAGTTACAATATTTTCCCTTATCGGGACTTCATATTCAATTGAATATTGTCTTCTTCCAGTCAAGAGAGCGGAGGGTCTATATATACAGCATTACAGTATTTTTCCTACCATCGAGTTATAATCAGTGGGAAGGCCCCTATGGGAAACCTCTGATTAGATGGTAAGTTATTATCCGAGCCTAATATGGCAGAGCGCCTCAGCATGGCCGAGATACAGAACCTAGTATGGTTGAGCACCTATGAGTGATCCTACTATGGCGGAGCAGTTACACGTTCTGAGCTTTATAGGGCCGGACATCTATTTTGTTTACTATATTGAGAGAGTTGAGTCAATATCAGCAGGTAAGTATATCTCCAGATCATCTTTGACTCCTAGTTACTTTCAGTTATTATATTATCAGTTTAGTTTCAGCTTTCAGTTATTTTATTCACTTGCATACTCGGTACGTTATTTCGTACTTACATCCCTTTTTCTGAGGACGCTGCATTTCATGCGTGTAGGTTCAGACAGACAGACGAGTAGACCTCCTCAGTAGGTGTTGCATGAGTTCAGCTTTGTCGGTAAGCTCCACATCCTTCGGAGTTGCCGGATCTAGAGTTTTGTGTACATCTTGTGTATATATGTATATAGGTTATGAGTAGGTCGGACCTTTGTTCCGATCACAGTACATCCATCAGTAGAAGCGTGTAGAGATATCATGTCAGTTAGTGCAGTATGTTGGGCTTGTAGGCCTTGTATGTATATTATGTTGGTTTGTTAGCTATAGTAGTTATGACGGCTTTGTCGGCCCAGCTTTATATTGATGTTTAGTCATCGTCAGCTTCCATTCAGTTTTATATATTGCTTCGCAAATTGCCTTGCAATGTCGCCATGGCCAAAGTATGACATTATATGTTCAGAGTCCCTTAGTCGCAAGTTGGTACGCAAGGATATGTGAGGCACCGGGTGCCGGTCTCGCCCCCAGGTTCGGAACGTGACATATACTGTGTATTTTCTGCTTCATTTATTATTTACTAGTGGGCCTGACCTGACCTCGTCACTACTCGACCGAGGTTAGGCTTGAAACTTACTGGGTACCATATTGGTGTACTCATTCTACTCTTCTGCACATGTTTTTATTTGCATATCCAGGTACATCTTTCCAGCCGCATTATTAGTCATACACCACTGCTGCTACGGAGACTTCGAGGTACATCTGTCGCGTCCGCAAATCTAGAAGTCCCCCTCTCTTTTTCTGTGTAGTTCTTCTTCTACTACTTCCAGAATACTGATGTAAAGAACTTATAGAAATTTCATAGAAGCTTGCTGAGACAAAAACCATAGATTTGTACGATAAAAATCATATATAAGAACATAAGTTAATGATCTGGCCTAGTTTGAAACTTCATGATCATAATATGCAAAGTTGAGCACATTCAGCATTACAGAATGACGAGTTCAAAAGATCAATTCCACCAAATTGTTTATTACGAAGTACCTTCGCTGAGACAATGTCAAAGAATAAAAATCCAAGAATGAAGGACTTCTATTTTTGTTTTGATTCCCTTTCTGAGGATTATTGTAGATTATGAAAATTTTAACAATATAACAAAACGAAAACGAAGCGAATAGAAAGACCAGGAACAAAGTCACTCGATCAAAACGTCTTCAAATCCAAAGTGAGGAGCCAAACAGAATGCAATTGCAGAAGTCAACTATATTCTAGTCACAAACAAGTTTAAAATTGGCTATATGAATCCTCACGTTATTTCTACATTTAAATTCGTCTTACGCCAACATTATTCAGAATGAAAATAAAAAAATAAAAGAGTACTATAAGTTTTCTATATATTCTACAAGCTAGAAAATCTCTTTAAAACAAATTTAATGATTGATTAGAATGGCACATTGGGTAGAGTAATGGCCAAGAAAATGAGATAAGCCATCATGAGAAATGGAATGAAGAGAAGCTCAATTGGTGGTGGTGGAAGAGGTGGCAAAACCAATGGCAATACCAGGAGACATAGTGTTATAACCGCCATGAAAAAAATCTTCAACATTATATTTGACTCATTCCATTTTTCAATCTCAAACTTGTAATAATCTTTTTTCCATTTCAGAATATAAATTTCCCTTTCAAGTATATATGTGTAGATAACATTTATGAAAGAAGGATTTATGTACCAAAAAAGAATTTATGAATGAATAATTTGAAGGAACATTAACAAGTCTGTAGAGAAAAGGGAACGATTAAGGTCACTATAGGAAATGTTTGGGAGATGAAAAGATGGGATCATTGTCAAATCCAGGAGAATTGGAAATACAATGCATGATATCAAAGTAAAGTTTAGGGTTGGATTCATTGTATGAGAGACATAAAATGGTTTTATATTTGCTAGTGTGTCTACAAGTATCCATTCAACTTTATTATATGATCATTAAGAAGCAGCCCCTGCAGGATTTTTCTCTTTTTTTTAATTTCTTATAATATAATAGCCGAAATTCGTTCACTTTTTTTATTTATTTTTCCCTTGCATAATTTTTCTAGAGTTTAACTTATATTAACCGATGATAAAAGTCTTTTACACTATCATGTGTCATCCTCACTTGTTGTAGTAACAAAAAGAATCTTATTTTTTAAAATTACAGATTTTATTTTTTATGTAGGGTTACTTGGGTATGACGTATAAGGTGGGATAATATGCAAGATTAAATAGATACTCTGTTTGATTAGCGGTATAAATTTATCTTATACCTCCAACCAATTAAGGTATAAATTTAATCGTAGACTCAATTCAGGACATCCCATCTTATCCTACTTTATACCATCAAATGTAGGATTACTTTATCTCATCTCTCACGTGGTACAAATTAGTCCGAGAATTATTTAGTCCGCATATCAAACGACTCAATGTAATATAAATATTATACTATCGATATTATTAACAGGTAAACTGGATCCATGAGTAGATCATGGCAAAACCTAGAGTCAGCTAGTCACAACGTTATACTCCTTCGGTCCTAATATATATTGCAATGTAGGACTGAAAACAAATTAAACTATTTCTAAATAAGAAAGCGTGACTTTCTCTTAAAATAGACTACAAACAAAAATATCACACTTAAATTGTAAGAAAGGGAGCACTACACTACTACCTATTGCTTCATCCACGAGGGATGCAATGGAGCAAGGAGGGACAGTTACGGGTAGGGGTGATAAATGGACGGGTTGAGTTGAATATTAGTGGGTCAAGATGGATTAGGTCAATAAATGAGTCATTGCTCTATCCAGTCCAAAGTATACTTGGGCTAAGATGGGCTGGGTCAAGATAGACTAAACAATGGGTCATAATCCAACCCGTCCAACTTGACCCATGTTTTTTAATCATGCTCATCTTACATCAAAAAATCTTTTTACCTCAAAATGTGTAAGTTAAAAAATATTTTGCAGGGGGTGGTGGTGGGTGGGTGGTGAAGAAAAACAAAAGAGACTCAAAATTTAAGATACAAAAAAAGTAAAAAAAAAATTTTTTTGAAGGGCTTTGCGTGGGGTGGTGGG
>ML340412.1:465-12680 GCA_005239505.1 Nicotiana paniculata
AATTACTACTTTAGATTGATTTTAGTAAAATATTTGTTTGAGTTTAGTTTAGTTGATAGTTAATCACAAGTCCCTGTGGGTACGATATCTGGACTTAAAATCCTATATTACTTATCGACCACGTACACTTGCGTGTGCATTGGGAAATCAACCAACAGTCATGTCACTAGAGTAGTCGTGTTGGATGAGATGAGGTCATAGGTATTGTGTTGGATGAGATGAGGTCATAGGGATTTAGAATGAATGTTATCAGATTCGATTTCAGCATGTTGGAAAGATAATATCGGGATTCGGCTTAAAAATTTACTATGGTCCTTGCCGAAGGAGAGGGAACTCATTTCCTAGTTGATATGAGGAATGGTTATGACTTTCTGCGTGTTTCATTCATCATTGGCAGTATACAAAAGTGTTGGAATGAGGCTTTGGTTTGATAAGAGTTTTATTATCGGAATTGGGTTATTTGAGTAGCTGTTGTGATTAGAAGTTATCGCTATGAGTGGTTGAGTTGTTTAGTATATCATGTGATTTCATCTTGAATTGCGGTTATGGCTTTATATGGTGTGTTCATAATTATTCAGTGTGTAGATGTTAGATTTTGATCTTATAAATTATTTCAGAAGTGGAAATTTGGTTATAAGGTTTATGGGTTAGGATGGATTGCGAAATTTCAGCTATGTTGTGCTATTGGACCTATATGGGATAGGGTGATGTGGGATCACCCTCGGGTATGTGCATGGTAGTTACACAACAATTTTGGATGGCTCTTGGAACAACTCTGGGCACGTTCAAGGACGAACGTATGTTTAAGTGGGGAAGAATGTAACGACTCGATCGGTCGTTCCGAGAGTTAAGCCATGTTTTCCCTATTTCTACTTCATTTTGTCTGGTTCAACTCTTTTATGTTGTGTTGGGTTAGTTGGCTCAGGTTCGGAGTGATTGTGGAAAGAAATTAGATAATCAGTCTCTTAAGTTGGTTAATTAGTGGTAAAAGTCAATCGGAAGTTGAATTATAAGTAAATGATCTTGGAATGTGGTTTTTATGGTTCGGATAGCTTCGTTAGGTGATTTAGGACGTAGGAGTGTGTTCGGAATGTTATTCGAAGGTCCGTGGTAGAATTAGGCTTGAATTGGCGAAATCGAATTTTTGGCAAATTCCGGTCGACAGTGAAAAATTAGCTATCGGGGTCGGAATGGAATTCTGGAAGTTGGAATAGGTTCATAGTGTCGTTTGTGATGTGTGTGCAAAATTTCAGGTCATTCGGACCTGGTTTGGTTGGGTTCGGCATCGTTGTGAATTTCGGAAGTTTAGAAATCCTTGGGCTTGAATCTCGGGTTAATTTGGTGTTTTGATGTTGTTTTGAGTGTTTCGAGGGTTCGGCTATGTTCGTGTGATGATGCATGACGTGTTGATATATTTGGTTGAGGCCCCGAGGGGCTCGGCGTGATTTCGGAAGGTTTGGACTTGGGAAAATGCAGCAGAATGGTTGCTGGTGCAATTTCTCTGGTGTGGCCACACCTGCGAACGGGGAGCCGCAGGTTTAATGAGCGCAGGTGCAGAGGACGTGCCGCAGATGCGGAAAATGGAGGCATGGGCAGCTTCTGCAGATGCGAGGGAAGGATCGCACTTTCGAGCCCGCAGGTGCGTCAGATGCGGAAAATTGGAATTAAGTGAAAACCGCAGGTGCGGTTTATTGGACCGCAGAAGCGGTCGTGCATGTGCGATGGGAGTAACTGCAGATGCGGTTTAGCTGGGCAGATCATATAAATTCAAGCCTTTGCGAAATTGGGTTATTTTTCCACCATTTGTGTTAGGACTTGGAGATTTTGAAGAGGGATTCAAGGGGAATCACTTTGAGGTAAAGTTTTTGAACGCAATACTCGATTCTATGGTGATTTTCAGTAGATTAAGCATGAAACCAGTGGAAATTAGGGATGAAAAATTGGGGAATTAGGGCTTGGAACTTTAGAGTTAAATTTGGGTGATTGAGGGTTCAAACGGAGTTATATTTTGATAAATTTGGTATGTATGTACTCGTGAGAGGATAAGGATTTTGGTTTTGTGATTTTTATCGGATTCCGAGACGTGGGCCCGGGGGTCAGGTTTGGCCAATTTCGGGATTTGTGATGTGATTTGATAATTTCGATGTGGGCGTTGTTCCATTGGCATATATTAATGATATAATACTAATTTTGGTTAGATGCGGGGAGATTTGAGACCGAGTCGAGCGGCAAGGGCATCACAGAGTAGATTCTCGTTCGGATTGAGGTAAGTAATGATTGTAAATCTTGTCCTGAGGGTATGAAACCCCGGATTTCACATTGCTTCACTATTTTGAATGGGCGCACATGCTAGATGACGAGCGTGTGGCGTGCACCGTTGGGTGATTGTGACTTGGTCTGTCGCGTAGCAACTATTAAGTTGTGTATTTCACTAGAAACTATATGATATTTTCTGTTTTAGAAAATATTACTATGTTTTGGACTAAACGCCATATTTGGGCCTCGTCCCAAGTTATTTGGACCCTTAGGGGATTTTTATTGTTATTTACTCACTGTGTTGATTTAATATTGGTACTCAGTCATGCCATATTTTACTGATTTCGAAACTCAGTCATATTTACTCCATTTGATGCATAAAAATGAAATTTGGGGCTGAGCTCCCTGTTTTACTGATGGCCCGAGTGGCTTGAGAGGTTTCTGACTGAGTGAGGCCGAGGGCCTGTGTTGTGAGGACATCATGGGATCGGGCTGCGCCGCAGCATGTTGTACTGATTTATGATATATGAGAGGTCGAGGGCCTGATTGATTATGCCACGAGATAGCTTGTTATAGCGTTTGGGCTGTAGGAGCCCCTCCGGAGTCTGTACACCCCCAGTGAGCACATGCACCTACTTAGTGCGAGTGCCGAGTGACAAGTGATGGGGAGGCATGAGTGGCTGTGGGGTTGCCCGAGGGGCTGATTATGAGTGATTGTGAGGTAGCCCGAGGGGCTGATTCTGAGTGATGTTATGCCCGAGGGGCGTTTTATGATACATGTTTTTGCCCGAGAGGCTATTTATGATTTGCATCACTTTTACTCTAAACTTCTTGAAGTTCTGTTGAAACTGTGGGAAAAATATTCTCAAACGACTTTTTCTGAAATCGGTTTTTAAGCGTGATTATTTGACATATATGTACTGTTGGAAAGAAAGATTGTACTTATTGTGAATTTATGACGTGTATTACATGTTTCTTACTGCTTAGTATTTATTTACATTTATTAATTACTAAGTTGGCATACTCACATTACTCCCTGCACCTTGTGTGCAAATTCAGGTGCCGGGGCATCAGAGTGAGAGTTGGTCTTCCCTGTCTCAGGGTGTTTCGGAGACTCGCAAGGTAGTTGCACGGCATCCGCAGCCTTGCATTTCTCCTTCCTACCTTTTGTAGCATTTATTTCTCCCAGACTTGTATCTTAGTTTAGTTGCTCATGACTAGTGACTCTAGGATTTTGGGGTTGTATTTAATGTTTAGTATATCCTTGCTTGTTTTGAAATGCTTAAACGGAAATTATTATGAAATATCAAATCATGAATGATTTGAAAAGGTTTCTTTATGCTAAGTAGTGAATTGGTTAGCCTAGTATTGCGATAAACACCATCATGGCCCGGTTGGTTTTGGGGTCGTGACATATCTACTGCAATCAGGGGTCTACAGTAGCACCAACCAGCTATTGATGTCGTAGGAGCAAAGAACATGTAAGCAAATTTGTACAGGTGAAACACAAAAAAAAATATCATAAGGTGTGAAGTTTTTCAAATAGGAACATTTGAAACATCAAGTTGATGGTTAGTATTATTTTGCTTACCGATTATGCTCATCTCTTTTTATGCTAGTGTACGTCCCTGGGTTTTTATGCACCACCATGTGTAGGTATGAAGGAAGAATCTGGTAGTTCTCTTCCAATGTTCCCCTTATGCAAGCAATAGCTTTTTGAATAGTGTGTCATGCCTTCTGATATCCAATGTCAATTCCAAATTTCTTTTTCATTTCACTTTCTACAAAGGCTGGTGTAACCTCAATCTTTTTATCTTGAACATGTTCTAAAATTTGTTTACTTATAAAATTTGATGCAGCATGCTTCTGATCTAATTTTCTTGCATGAACGAGCATTCATGGTTGTTATGATATTTTATCACCCTGAAAAGTATGGAATTTCTTATTCTAATAGCACGTACATTCCAACCACATTTCTTCACGATGCATTTCAGCTCGTATCTCTTTGAACATGATCTAACAGTAGTGAATTCAACTTTTTGGTTTATCTCCAAGCTGCAGAAAAATTTAGTCATGTTCTTCTTGTTCTCAAAAATTGATCCTAATCTTACTTCCTCATGCAATGCATCGTGCCTAGGTATTTTACATGGTGGAGATTCTTTCAGCTTTCTCCTCACTCTTTTTATTGATTTCTTAGAAGCAGTAGAAGTTTCAACAATTTCTTCAACTATATATGATGTTATTTGTATAAATTATGTGTTTTCTTCATCTTTGTTGTTGCTTATCATTGCAGAAGTTGTCTATTTGCATTATTACATGTCCTTCTTCTTCTTGGTCTTCAACAAATTGGTATGAATTTATTGTAGGCGGCGGATAATTGTTGCAGCATTCCATATTTTGAAGCAGTTGTAATGTTAGAAGGTTGTTGCTCGTTGTCTACTTCCATTATTGGCTGTTCTAGTTCATATTGATAATCAGCAAATTGTTCTGAATCTATTGTATGTGCAAGAGATGGTTTGAATGTTGCAGATTCTGAAGCAACTATACTATCAGAAATGAGTTGTATTTTTTAGACGATGGCAATTCTTGTAAGCTGAATCAGTTGTTAGCAAATGTATACAGGTTCCGAATTCTTCATCTGAAGTTACAAGCATCCCTTTGCTTGTATTTAGTTTGATGTCAAACCATATCTATAGTGAATATTTGGTTGAATCAATATCTGTAACTTCACTAATTTTCTTTAGGAAAGTATTGAATGAAACTTGTTTATTAAGCAGAACAAGTTTTGTATCATGATCCAAGTATTTGAAATCAAAAGTCCACCTCTCATTGAAAGTAGTAACAAGGGATATCGAACTCATCCTGCAGAAGCATGTTTAGTGTCAAGTACTAGGAAAATGAACAAAAGAATTTAAGTATGAAGTTCATAAAAAATTCATTAGAAAATTACATATTGCAGGACAAAAACTTAAGCACGTTTAAGCTGAAGTTTTAGCAAATGTACTAAAACACTTCAGCGTGTTTATACTGAAGTTTTCGAAAAAAAGCTCATGAAAAAGTTGTTTAATGCAGGAGAAAACTTAAGCACGTTTTAGTATGAATTTTTAGCAAATGAACTGAATAACTTCAGCATGCATTAAATAAAACTCATTAGAAAATTACATACTGCATGAGAAAAACTTTGGCACGTTTGTCTTGATGTTTTTACAAATGAACTAAACAACTTCATCATTTCCTGCTGAAGTTTCGGAAAAAGCTCATGACAAAACTGTTGAATGTAGAACAAAACTTCAGCTTATTTAGGTATGAAGTATTAGCAAATGAACTAAATAACTTCAGCATGAAGTTTTAGAATGCATTAATCATATACTGTAAAATAACATACTGCAAGACAAAAACTTCAGCATTTTAGTGTTAAAGTCTTCGCAAATGAACTAAAAAAACTTCAGCTTGTTTAAACTGCAAGACAAATACTTAAGCAATTTTAGTGTGAAGTTTTAGCAAATTATGTAAAAACTCAGCTTGTTTAGTATGAAGTTTTAGCAAATAAACTGAAATAACTTCAGCATGCACTGGCAAAAATTAATTATAAAATTACAAAATACAGGATAAAAACTTCAGCATGTTTATGCTGAAGATTTAGCGTGTTTGTCCAAAAATTTCAGCATGTTTGTCCAAAAATTTCAACGTGAAACAACTTTATTCTATATCTTTCATGCAAAGTTTTTGAAGATCTAGTAGTGAAAAATTCATGTTTCATCTGTCAAACAACTTCATGCAAGTGTGATTAAAATCTATGTGTTGATTGAATTAAAACTTTAAAAGCATGATGAATCACGAAAATAATTACAAAAACATATATCATGAAGATCAATCAGTTTCAAAAGGTAATTTGAATTCTAAAGATGAATTGCAATACTTACAATGTATTTTGTAATTTTGAATTTGGAATTTGAATCTGGTTCAATTTTCTAATTTTGTGATTATGATAGCTGTGAGAGGAGATCTGAGGAGGGATGGTAAAGTGATTTATGCTAGATGCATCTTTTATATTTTTTAGCAGGGGTATAATGATCATATTATTACGAATTTTTTGTCAGCTGGCTACCAAATCAATAATTTTTAAAAATAGGGTACAGGTTAAAAGGTGATACAAATATAGGGTTCGGCTGCAAATCCCCCCAAATTGATGGAGCAGTGTTACATTCTCACTACACTATTCCACTCTGAAAATAATAAAGGGAAAAGTTTTCAATTTTTTGTTCTCTAACCTCCAAAGGATTCTATAACAAAAGGTTGCATCTTAAGAGCCGTTTGATTCCAAGAATGATTATGATGATTTATGAACTATTTTTCCTTGGATTGAACATCATTGAGTTTCTTGAGTCATGAACAGAAATTCTGTCATGAAATTCTTCTCACAAATGGAACACTTTTTTCATTCTTCCACTACAATTTCCAATTACACAACCGAAATTTCAATCAAAAAAAGAATTTCTCCTGCAAGAACTGTAAAATATCAAATGTAGCTCGCGCAGTAATTGTTGACTTATCACAACCAATAATTTACAGACAGCAATATTTCTATGTACAAAACATAACAAGACTCAGACAATGACCATGTTGACAAGAATAGGAAGTTGAGGTTCCATATTCTGTTGCACGCAAATAGAGCAGGAAGCATAAGATCAATTTCAAAGCATACTATATCCGTCCTCTTCATTCATCCCAAGATAACAGAAGATGGACAGTACAAACACGAAAAAGGATGAGAGCTCCAACGCCATGGCTCCCCAACCGATTACACCAGCATGCTTTAAGATAATCGGAATTGCAATGCTGCCAACAGTGGACGCTCCAGTCAAAAACTTAGTCGCATTTAGCCAACTGTTAATCAAGTCATTTAAAAGCAAATATGAGGCCTGATCCTTGAGAAGAAGTGCTTTTATTTAAGATTTGTGCTAATTATCGCATGATGTGCGTAAAAGAACAAGCCTCACCAGCTTCCAGATTCAGAGTACAGACTGGAAGTATCTGAACCAGCAAAGAACATCAAAGGCATCGGTAGAGTAACATACATTATAACTACAGCAACAAAAACCAACAATAGTCAGGATCCATGATAGTTTACAGAGCATTTTTAACTCTCAGATATTTTGAGAACAACAGATTTCACATGTTATGTCTTCTAAATGTTCAAGATCTCAAAGCTAAGCACAAAATTATGTAATACCTAAACTACACACCCCAACTTAACAGAAAGGAAACTTCCTTCTGAGACAGTTGAATCATTTTATATGGCCATCCTAAAAGCAGAGTTTCCAAATTTGCATAAGGGGATTGACAGGGAGTAAGAATAAATGGATGTTTTAGTTTAAATTTAAACAAGTGGATGACTGGGAGTAAGAGCAAATGGATGATCTAGTTTAACCCAAGATATATGATTTCAAAACACCTGTCAACATTGGCCACCAGTTATTGTACAAAGCACAAGCCTGCAACACAATGCAAGGAAAGCCAGATCAGGACAAATGACTACAATAAGAAAGAAAAGAGATCCTATAAACCATAGGATATTAAAGGACTATGGGGCAGACCAGTATTTGCATTACAATGCCTCCAGATACTAACATTGCTAAACAAGCTAGCTTCCCTGTGTGCAAGCATTCCCTGAGATAACGTGGCATGTCCGTCATTATCTTGCCCACTTCATACAAGAGGATGGCTGAACAACAGATTTTCAGCACAGTTTCAAAATTAGGATTTTCAGACCATATGATGTGGGTGATAAATAGTTTGAGCAATTAAAAATATCGAAAACAACCACACAAAAAAAAGAATTAAGCAAACTAAACATTTATGCCATGACATTACACATCCAATACATCTTTTCTTTCATGTAGGGGAATGGGAGGATACAACCCTTTTGGCAGAATTGTTATTGATGACCACAGTCCTCTGTTCCCTAAGATACACTCTCTTTCAAAGTTAAAAACTCCACACAGTTGCTTCAGTAGGCCATGAACTAGGCAGTATTACTCCATAGTGGAATGAAACACAATTTTATGCCAATAAATACATCCAAAAAGAGTAGTGTTTACTCTGGAAAAGAGAATTTGCACTCCAGAGTTTCTACATATGCCTTTGCTAATTAGAGGATGATTCCTCCACCAGGCACGTTTTACTTCAGAGCTAACCTTCCATGCTCCAAGAAGTTGCCCCTATGTCCATCTCCAGAGCATAAAGCAAGAGAAAAGAGCATCTGAAAGAATTGGACAGGCCTCAGAGCCACTGAAACTATACCCATGCCCCTGTCCCCTATCTGTTTTCTTTTACTTTCTTTGACATATTCGGATCAAAGTGGCAACTTCTGCTCTTTTTTTCCTCTTAAAAAACTTCATTAAGCAAAAGAGATAACATCCAAAGTATAAAAAGAAAAGGCAAAAATTTCTGGTTTGCATTCTTAAATTTGTGATTTTTTCAGGTACTTATATGTCTTTATTGGATATCGCCATATCGGTGTCAGTTTAATGTTATTATATAACCTTCTAATTATCCTTAAACTTGAGTTTTCCCCCTAGACTTTAGTGAGAGACAGCGAGAAACTTGACTAGGAATACATTTGCTAAGTTACACAGATTATTAGACCTACAATTGATGGCAGCTCTCCATATTGAGCTATCTTTTAGGATATTCTCAGAGTTAGAGATACCTCATTTATATACAAATGCAAGAACGTCAGTTGTACATTTAGGATCTCATCATCCTACTTCGACATCCAAAAAAATAGAGATAAATGATCTTGTTCCTGTTCTTATATTCTAAGAACCTCGAAAAGATTCCAACATTAGTAGACTTTAATCAACAAGCACGAGGACTAAACGTTTCTATTCAATCACTTTAATTGTCCATTAATCCTACATTACTTCATTGATGCAGTAAACCTTTAATATCATTATTTTTATTTTTTATTTTTTATCACAGTGATATCAGGGGACAGCTTCTCCCACTTCAGCTGGGTGAATAAAATTTAAGAAAAAGTATAAAACCAATTTTTAAAAAAGCACTTAAACTTTGGCAGATAAATTAGTTAGAGCAGATCTTCAATTTCATCACTAAACTTCTAGTAAGAGTGCCGTATAGATTCAAATATAATTAGCGATCACAAAGATTCTAAAAATATATAGAACAAATTAATTGCACTAAAATTAATGAGAAATGTAACTTTACGGTATTTACCAGAAAAATGATGGATTGGAGGATACCGATCACTGATGAACTAATTATTCTAGGGTTCCGATCGCCCGCGGTGTTTGATTGGAAAATATTCAACTGTTTTTTTCGCCGGAGAGCTGAGCCGCGACAAAAGATGTTGATACTGAGCCTTGTCTGTAATATTTCTGAGTTTTTATAAGGTGAAAATAAACTATTTTGTTTGCTGAAAACCCATTATTATTAGGGAAATTACCACTTCCTTGTCATTTTGTAAAATGGGCGGGCAAACGTAATAATTTGTTAGATTATTAAATCTCTATACAATAATGATTTGAAATTGGTGCCAGATACGCAATGTTGATGGCAAATAAAATTACTTTTTTATGTTTCTATTTTCCATCTGTTGTTCGATATCTATTAATTTTGATTCATGCGGACGTTCACTTTTGAGATATAACTAGTGTTAAACCATGCGTCATGTGTGGACAAACTTAAAGAATCTTATGAAATTATTATATGATATATCATATTATTTAATAAATTTAAGTTGTTATTTTATTTTTTAATACAGTGTGCAGAAATATAACAAAATTTATATAATTGAAGGATGGTAATTAAATAAATTATTTATTTCTTATTTTATTTTTTATTAAATTATCAAGTACTTAGTACTAAATATTTACTAATACAACTTTTTATTAACTTGTCAATTGGCTTAATATGAAATCGGATATGAAATAATTCAAGATCCAAAATAAAAGTGAATTGAATATTGCCATACAAGGGTCAAAACTAAATTTAAAAATAAAAAATAATAATTTACATTAAATGAGATTCCAGATAAGTTCTATTTTCTTATTTGAAAATATCCACTTAAACTCACTCTAAGAATGCAACGTGGCTTTTTAATAGCCTACCACTTGACTTAATCGCAATACCAATTGTATATAGTAATTTTATTTCTTTAATATATATATACAAATATATATATACAAATATAAATATAGATGCTTGTTACTAATGATGACTTTACTTTCAAGGTTCAAAGTTGAAACAACCGGTTAAAAGCAAAAGGGTATTTCTATAAATTTTTGGTGATAAAATTCAAGTAACTTTTGATATGCATACGTAGAAGTAGTGACCTACTTATAAAAATATGGATAGTCGTTGTACATTACAACCACTTTCTTTGTCGTGCTTTTAAATTTTCATTTAAATAAGCATGACTTATATAATACTAGGAAAGTGGATCCATTAAGGTATTCTGCATCTGAGCCCAACAAAACCCGGGTTTTTACCCACTTTGGTTTTTGTAAAAATTACGCGGGACAACTTATTTGGTCGCCCCCATTTAACTTATACTTATTTTTTTTTAAACTTTTAACTTGTACCCATTTTTCAAATAATTTCAGCTCTCATTCCCTTTATGAGCTGAAGTTCACCAGTTAAGCTGAAGTTCCCCAGTTATAAAGACAAAACTTCAGCTTTGTAAACTGGGGAGTTTCAGTCCCGTATGCTGAAGTTTTTATCTTTATAACTGGGGAACTTCAGCCCCGTATGCTGAAGTTGAAGTTCCCCAGTTACAAAGACAAAAACTTCAGCTCTAGAGCTGAAGTTCCCCAGTTACAAAGACAAAAACGTCAGCTCTAGAGCTGAAGTTAGTTCCCTAGTTACAAAGACAACAATTTCAGCTCTAGAGCTGAAGTTCGCAAGCTACTCCAGGCCCGTCTACTAGAATGCTAAAGTTTTGCGTGATTGCCTTTGCTACTTCAGCCCCGTATGCTGAAGTTATGCGCAAAAGCGGGTAGGGATGCAATTTTTTTTACAAAGCGGGTATAAGTTAAAACGTGACACAAAAGCGGATATGGATGCAAAAGCCCCTTGCTTTTTTCGTAAAAATTGCATGGGGCGCCACCATTTAACCTATCCCATTTTTTTAAATTTTTTTAACTTGTATCCACTTTTTAAATAACTTCAGCCTCTTTTCTCCTCCTTCTTCTCCTCCTTCGTTTTCTTCTTCTTCTTCTTCTTCTTTCTTCTGCTGCTATGGAACTTCAGTTCATGGGATGATTGCCATAAATATGTTTATCAGAGCTGAAGTTCGCCAGTTACAAAACAAAAACTTCAGCTCTAGAGCTGAAGTTCACCAGTTACAAAAACAAAAACTTCAGCAATTACAAACAAACGCTTTGCGTTAAGACGTGCACAAGTTAAACAAAAACTTCAGCAAATAGAGAACAAAACTTCAGGTACTCCAGCTCTAGAGCTGAAGTTCGCCAGTTACAAAAATAAAAACTTCAACTCTAGAGCTGAAATTCGCCAGTTACAAAACAAAAACTTCAATTCTAGAGCTGAAGTTCGCCAGTTACAAAAATAAAGAGCTGAAGTTCGTCAGTTACAAAACAAAAAATTCAACTATAGAGCTGAAGTTCGCCAGTTACAAAAATAAAAACTTCAGCAATTACAAACAAAAGCTTTGCATTAAGACGTGCACAAGTTAAACAAGAACTCAAGCAAATAGAGAACAAAACTTCAGCAACTATGCTTAAGTTCAGCACACTTGCTACTTCAGGCCCGTCTACTAGAATGTTGAAGTTTTGTGTGATTGCCTTTGGTACTTCAACCCCGTATGCTGAAGTTATGCGAAAAAGCGGGTACACATGTAATTGTAGTAAAGTTGTAGTAAAATAGAAAAAATATATTCTGTTATATATATATATATATATATATATATATATATATAA